>JAWCTZ010000123.1:0-78505 GCA_036850595.1 Rhyacichthys aspro | reverse complement strand
CAATCAGAGAAGAGAGGGTTAAACCAGCCAAACAGAGTAAGGACAGAGGGCACAGAGCGAGGACAGAGGAGAAACATTGAGGACAGAGAAGGTTTACTGATGGTGGAGGCCTCACTCTGGTCAGAGCCTAGTCCCGGCCGCTGGAACTGACCGAGGCCCCGTCTCTCCTCCTGGAACAGAGCAACACCACATCTCAGAGAAATAATCTAGTAATTCATCAATTAATTCAGTTTTAATCCAACAGCTGTTGTGGAAGACAATATTAAACATTTAACCAGGATTTACATGTTGGCAATATTTCCAGCTTTTTTTCAGCTTTTGATTCATCATCACATTCATGTTCCTCTGGGTTCCATCGGAGTGTGTATCGTATAAATGTCGTACATTTTTTGCAGTTGGCAGAGGGGAGCAGGAGTTCCTAAGGAGCTGATGGATGGCTCCGGCTCCGTCTTCAGCAGCGTCAGGCAATAGTCCGTTCCCAGGTGAGTCCTCAGAAACAGGGAGGAGCCCACGCAGCACAGCTTCCCGTGAGACATGATAGCAATGCGGTCTCCAAGAATATCCGCCTGCGTCCATGTGGTGAGTGGACAGGATGATGGTGTGACCACGAACGCCACAAACACAAATCTCACAGGTGTCCAGCAGCTGAGACCCCCACCGCAGTGTGAGGTTTGTCCCAACTGTCCTGTACTTCAGCAGCAGGTCCCAGATCCCCGTCGAGCGTAAGGGTCCACTCCGGCTGTGGGTTGCAGTCAAAATCTCCACCTTGGACCCTCGGCGAAAGCCAGGGCACAGGGAGTTTGCTCACATACCCCGGAGAGGCTGGTGCGGACGAAGCAGGCGGTAAACCAAATGCCCGCAGTACTGCCACCAGACCGGACAGGGTCCGGACAGACCTTTGAGCCAATCAGAGAGAGAATGTTAATCTGCCAATCAGAGGAGAAAGGGATAAACCGCCAATCAGAGGAGAGAGGGTTAACCCGCCAATCAGAGAAGAGAGGATTAAACCGCCAATCAGAGGAGAGAGGGTTGAACCGGCCAATCAGAGAGAGAGAGGGTTAATCCGGCCAATCAGAGGAGGAGAGGGTTAAACCAGCCAATAGAAGAGAGAGGTGTTAAACCGCCAATCAGAGGAGAGAGGAGAGGTTAAACGGCCAATCAGAGGAGGAAGAGGGTTAAACCGGCCAATCAGAGAAGAGAGAGGGTTAAACGGGCCAATCAGAGGAGAGAGGGTTAAACCGGCCAATCAGAGGAGAGAGGGTTAAACTGCCAATCAGAGGAAAGACAGGGATTAAACCGGCCAATCAGAGGAGAGAAAGGGGTTCAGACGGCAAATCAGAGGAGAGAGGGTTAAACCGGCCAATCAGAGAAGAGAGAGGTGTTAAACCGGCCAACCAGAGGAGAGAGAGGGGTTAAACCGCCAATATGAGGGGAAAGGGTTAAACCGCCATTAGAGAGAGGGTTAAACCAGCCAATCAGAGGAGAGAGGGTTGAACCGCCAATCAGAGGAGAGAGAGGGGTTAAACCGGCAAATCAGAGGAGAGAGAGGGTTAAACGGCAAATCAGAGGAGAGAGGGTTAAACCAGCCAATCAGAGAAGAGAGAGGTTCAACCGCCAATCAGAGGAGAGAGAGGGGTTAAACCAGCCAATCAGAGGAAAGAGGGTTAATCTGCCAATCAGAGGAGAGAGGGTTAAACCGCCAATCAGAGAAGAGAGGGTTAACCTGGCCAATCAGAAGAGAGAGGGTTAAACCAGGAGGAGAGAGGGTTAAACCAGCCAATCAGAGAAGAGAGGTTAAACTGGCCAATCAGAGGAGAGAGGGTTAAACCGCCAAATCAGAGGAGAGAGAGGGTTAAATCGGCCAATGTAAGGAGAGAGGGTTAAACTGCCAATCAGAGGAGAGAGAGAGGTTAAACGCCAATCAGAAGAAAGAGAGGGTTAACCAGCCAATCAGAGACTAGAGAGGGTTCAAACGGCCAATCAGAGGAGAGAGGGGTAGAACCGGCCAATCAGAGGAGAGAGGGGTTAAACCGGCAAATCAGTAGGAGAGAGGGTTAAACCGGCCAATCAGAGGAAAGACAGGGATTAAACGGCCAATCAGAAGAGAGAGAGGGGTTCAAACGGCAAATCAGAGAGAGAGGGTTAAACCGGCCAATCAGAGAGAGAGGGGTTAAACTGGCAATCAGAGGAGAGAGGGGTTCAACCGGCCAATCAGAGGAGAGAGGGGTTAAACGGCCAATCAGAGGAGAGAGGGTTAAACCGCCAATCAGAGGAGAGAGAGGGGTTAAACCGGCCAATCAGAGAGAGAGGGTTAAACCGGCCAATCTGAGGGGAGAGAGGGGTTAAACCGGCCAATCAGAAGAGAGAGGGTTAAACCAGCCAATCAGAGGAGAGAGAGGGGTTAAACAGGCCAATCAGAGGAGAGAGGGTTAAACCGGCCAATCAGAGGAGAGATAGGGGTTCAACCGGCCAATCAGAGAAGAGAGGGGATAAACTGGCCAATCAGAGGAGAGAGACTTAAACCCGCCAATCAGAGACTAGAGAGGGGTTACAACTGGCCAATCAAAGGAGAGAGAGGGGTTAAACCGGCCAATCAGAGAAGAGAGGGGTTAAACCAGCCAAACAGAGTAAGGACAGAGGGCACAGTGGAGGACAGAGGAGAAACATTGAGGACAGAGAAGGTTTACTGATGGTGGAGGCCTCACTCTCGTGTTCAGAGCCTAGTCCGGCGTCGCTGGAACTGACCGAGGCCCCGTCTTCCTCCTGGAACAGAGTTAAATACCGACATCTCAGAGAAATAAACGTTAAAGTAATTCATCAATTAATTCAGTTTTTAATCCAACAGCTGTTGTGGAAGACAATATTAAACATTTAACCAGGATTTACATGTTGGCAACATTTCCAGCTTTTTTCAGCTTTTTGATTCATCATCACATTCATGTTTCTCTTGGTTCCATCGGAGTGTGTATCGTATAAATGTCGTACCTTGTGCAGTTGGAGACGGGGAGCAGGAGTTCTGCAGGAGCTGATGGATGGCTCGGGCCGTCTTCAGCAGCGTCCAGGTAATAGTCCGTTCCCAGGTGAGTCCTCAGAAACAGGGAGGAGCCCACGCAGCACAGCTCCCGTGAGACATGATGGCAATGCGGTCTCCAAGAATGTCCGCCTCGTCCATGTGGTGAGTGGACAGGATGATGGTGCGACCTGCGAACGCCACAAACACAAATCTCACAGGTGTCCCAGCAGCGAGACCCCCACCGCAGTGTGAGGTTTGTCCCACCTGTCCTGTACTTCAGCAGCAGGTCCCAGATCCCCTGTCGAGCGTAAGGGTCCACTCCGGCTGGGGTCCGTCTAAAATCACCACCTTGGACCCTCCGACGAAAGCCAGGGCCACGTAGAGTTTGCGCTACATACCCCCGGAGAGAGCGCTGGTGCGGGATGAGCGTTTGTGAGGTAACCCAATGTCCCGCAGGATCTGCTCCATCTCAGACCGGACCAGGGCCTCGGACAGACCTTTGAGCCAATCAAAGGAGAGAATGTTAAACCGGACAATCAGAGGGGAAAGGGATAAACCGGCCAATCAGAGGTGAGAGGGTTAAATCGGCCAATAAGAGGAGAGAAGGTTGAACCGGCCAATCAGAGGAAAGACAAGGATTAAACCGGCCAATAAGAAGAGAGAGAGGGGTTCAGACGGCAAATCAGAGGAGAGAGGGTTGAACCGGCCAATCAGAGGAGAGAGAGGGGTTAAACTGGCAAATCAGAGGAGAGAAAAGGGTTAAACTGGCCAATCAGAGGAGAAGGGGTTAAACCGGCCAATCAGAGAAGAGAGGGTTAAACCGCAATCAGAGGAGAGAGGGTTAAACCGGACAGTCAGAGGACAGAGAGTTTAACCGGCTAAATCAGAGGAGAGAGGGTTAAACCGGCCAATCAGAGGAGAGAGGGTTAAACCGGCCAATCAGAGGAGAGAGGGTTAAACCGGCGAATCAGAAAAGAGAGGGTTAAACCGGGCAATCAGAGAAAAGAGAGGGTTAAAACAGCCAATCAGAGGAGAGAGAGTTAAACTGGCAAATCAGAGGAGAGAGAGGGTTAAACCGGCCAATCAGAGGAGAGAGGGGTTAAACCGGCCAATCAGAGGAGAGAGAGGGTTAAATCGGCCAATCAGAGAAGAGAGGGGTTAAACCGGCCAATCAGAGGAGAGAGGGTTAAACCGGCCAATCAGAGGAGAGAGGGTTAAACCGGCCAATCAGAGGAGAGAGAGGGTTAAACCGGCCAATCAGAGGAGAGAGGGTTAAACCGCCAATCAGAGAAGAGAGGGGTTAAACGGCCAATCAGAGAGAGAGAGGGTTAAACCGGCCAATCAGAGGAGAGAGGGGTTAAACTGGCCAATCAGAGGAGAGAGAGGGTTAAACCGCCAATCAGAGGAGAGAGGGTTAAACCGGCCAATCAGAGGAAAGAGAGGGTTAAACCGGCCAATCAGAGGAGAGAGGGTTAAACCGCCAATCAGAGAAGAGAGGGGTTAAATGGCCAATCAGAAGAGAGAGGGTTAAACCAGCCAATCAGAGGAGAGAGAGGGGTTAAACCGGCCAATCAGAGGAGAGAGGGGTTAAACCGGCCAATCAGAGGAGAGAGGGTTAAACTGGCCAATCAGAGGAGAGAGGGTTAAACCGCCAATCAGAGGAAAGAGAGGGGTTAAACGGCCAATCAGAGGAGAGAGGGGTTAAACCGCCAATCAGAGGAGAGAGGGTTAACCCGGCCAATCAGAGAGAGAGAGGGGTTAAACCGGCCAATCAGAGGAGAGAGAGGGGTTAAACCGGCCAATCAGAGGGAGAGGGTTAAACCGGCCAATAAGAAGAGGGGATTAAACCGGCCAATCAGAAGAGAGAGAGGGTTAAACCGCCAATCAGAGGAGAGAGAGGGGTTAAACCGGCCAATCAGAGGAGAGAGAGGGGTTAAACTGGCCAATCAGAGGAGAGAGGGTTAAACTGGCCAATCAGAGAAGAGAGGGCTAAACCGCCAATCAGAGGAGAGAGAGGGGTTAAACCGGCCAATCAGAGGAAAGAGGGTTAAACTGGCCAATCAGAGGAGAGAGGGTTAAACCGGCCAATCAGAGAAGAGAGGGTTAAACCGGCCAACCAGAGAGGAGAGAAAGGTTAACTAAAGACAAGAGAGGATAGAACCAATCAGTGAAGAGAGGGTTAAACTGGCCAATCAGAAGAGAGAGGGCTAAACCGGCCAATCAGAGGAGAAAGAGGGTTAAATCGCCAATCAGAGGAGAGGGGGTGAACCGGCCAACCAGAGGAAAGAGAGGGTTAAACCGCCAATCAGAAGAGAGAGAGGGGTAAGACGGCCAATCAGAGGAGAGAGGGGCTTAACCCCACCAACCGGAGGAGAGAGAGGGGGTCAAACTGGCCAATCAGAGGAGAGAGGGGTTAAATCCGCCAATCAGAGGAGAGAGAGGGGTTAAAGTGGCCAATCAGAGGAGAGAGGGTTAAACCGCCAATCAGAGGAGAGAGGGTTAAACCGCCAATCTGAGAAGAGAGGGGTTTGAACTGGCCAATCAGAAGAGAGGGGTTCAACCTGCCAATCAGAGGAGAGAGAGGGTTAAACCGTCCAATCAGAGGAGAGAGGGTTAAACCGCCAATCAGAGAGAGAGGGTAAAACCGGCCAATCAGAGGAGAGAGGGATTGAACCCCAGCCAATCAGAGAAGAGAGGGTTCAAAGGTGGCAAATCAGAAGAGAGAGGGTTAAACCGCCAATCAAGAGGAGAGAGAGGGGTTAAACCGGCCAATCAGAGGAGAGAGGGGGTTAAACCGGCCAATCAGAGGAGAGAGAGGGGTTAAACCGGCCAACAGAGGAGAGAGGGTTAAACCGGCCAATCAGAGGAGAGAGAGGGGTTAAACCGGCCAATCAGAGGAGAGAGGGTAAACCGGCAATCAGAGAAGAGAGGGGTTAAACTGGCCAATCAGAAGAGAGAGAGGGTTAAACCAGCCAATCAGAGGAGAGAGAGGGTTAAACCGGCCAATCAGAGGAGAGAGAGGGGTTAAACCGCCAATCAGAGAAGAGAGGGTTAAACTGGCCAATCAGAGGAGAGAGACTTAAACCCGCCAATCAGAGACTAGAGGGGTTAAACCGCCAATCAGAGGAGAGAGAGGGGTTAAACCGGCCAATCAGAGAAGAGAGGGGCAAACCAGCCAAACAGAGTAAGGACAGAGGGCACAGAGTGAGGACAGAGGAGAAACATTGAGGACAGAGAAGGTTTACTGATGGTGGAGGCCTCACTTTGTTCAGAGCCTAGTCCGCGCCGCTGGAACTGACCGAGGCCCCGTCTTCGTCCTGGAACAGAGTTAAATACCGACATCTCAGAGAAATAAACGCTAAAGTAATTCATCAATTAATTCAGTTTTTAATCCAACAGCTGTTGTGGAAGACAATATTAAACATTTAACCAGGATTTACATGTTGGCAACATTTCCAGCTTTTTTCAGCTTTTTGATTCATCATCACATTCATGTTCTCTTGGTTCCATCGGAGTGTGTATCGGATAAATGTCGTACCTTTTTGCAGTTGGAGACGGGGGAGCAGGAGTTCTGCAGGAGCTGATGGATGGCTCCGGCCCCGTCTTCAGCAGCGTCAGGTAATAGTCCGTTCCCAGGTGAGTCCTCAGAAACAGGGAGGAGCCCACGCAGCACAGCTTCCCGTGAGACATGATGGCAATGCGGGCTCCAAGAATGTCCGCCTCGTCCATGTGGTGAGTGGACAGGATGATGGTGCGACTGCAACGCCACAAACACAAATCTCACAGGTGTCCCAGCAGCGAGACCCCCACCGCAGTGTGAGGTTTGTCCCACCTGTCCTGTACTTCAGCAGCAGGTCCCAGATCCCCCGTCGAGCGTAAGGGTCCACTCCGGCCGTGGGCTCGTCTAAAATCACCACCCTGGACCCTCCGACGAAAGCCAGGGCCACGGAGAGTTTGCGCTACATACCCCGGAGCGAGCGCTGGTGCGGGACGAAAGGCCAGAGGGAAACCCAATGTCCCGCAGGATCTGCTCCATCTCAGACCGAACAGGCCTCGGACAGACCTTGAGCCAATCAAAGGAGAGAATGTTAAACCCGACAATCAGAGGAGAAAGGGATAAACCGGGCCAATCAGAGGTGAGAGGGTTAAATCGGCCAATGAGAGGGAGAGAAGGTTGAACCGCCAATCAGAGGGAAAGACAAGGATTAAACCGCCAATAAGAGAGAGAGAGGGGTTAAACTTCGGCAACTCAGAGGAGAGAGGGTTAAACCGGGCGACCAAGAAGAGAGAGAGGGGTTGCACCGGCCAAAGGGGGAGAGAAAAGGGCAACCTGCCAATCAGAGGGGAAAGGTTAACCCGGCCAATCAGAGAAGAGAGAGATTAAACCGCCCATGAGAGGAGAGGGGTGAAACTGCCAACAGAGGAGAGAGGGTTAAACCGCCAATCAGAGGAGAGAGAGAGAACCCCACGAGGAGAGAGGGTTAAACCAGCCAACCAGAGGAGAGAGGGTTAAACCGGCCAATCAGAAGAGAGAGGGTTAAACCGGCCAATCAGAGTTGAGAGGGTTAAGACTCCAATCAGAGGAGGGAGGAAACCGGCCACAGAGGAGAGAGGGTCTAACCGGCCAATCAGAGGAGAGAGGGTTAAACTGCCAATCAGAGGAGAGAGGGTTAAACCGGACAATCAGAGGAAAGAGAGGGAACCGAGGAGAGATAAACGGCAAACAGAGAGAGAGGGTTAAACCGGCAATCAAAGGAAGAGAGGGTAAAGCAGAGGAAGTCGGGTAAACCAGCCAATGAGGGGAAGGGTACCAAAGAGAAAAGGTTTAACCGACCAATCAGAAGAGAGAGAGGTTAAAACCGGCCAATCAGAGGAGAGGGAGGGGGCAAATCCGGCAAATCAGAGGAGAGAGAGGTTTCCAAACCGCATTAATCAGAGGAGAGAGGGGTTAAACTGGCCAATCAGAGAAGAGAGAGGGTTAAACCGGCCAATGGGGAGAGAGAGAGGGGTTCAACCGCAATCAGAGGGGAAAGAGGGTTAAACCGCCAATCAGAGGAGAGAGGGTTAAACCGACCAATCAGAGAAGAGAGGTTAGAACCGGCCAATCAGAGGAGAGAGAGGGTTAAATCGTCCAATCAGAGGAGAGAGAGGGTTAAACCGGCCAATCAGAGGAAGAGGGGTTAAACCGCCAATCAGAGGGAGAGGGCTAATCTGGGCCAATCAGAGAAGAGAGGGTTAAACCAGCCAATCAGAGGAGAGGGGTGAAACCGGCCAATCAGAGAAGAAAGAGGGGTTAAACGGCCAATCAGAAGAGAGAGGGTTAAACCGCAAATCAGAGGAGAGAGAGGGGTTAAACCAGGCCAATCAGAGGAGAGAGGTTAAACCGGCCATCAGAAGAGAGAGGGTTAAACCGCCAATCAGAAGAAAGACAGGGATTAAACAGCCAATCAGAAGAGAGAGAGGGGTTCAAACGGCCAATCAGAGGAGAGAGGTGTTAATCCTTTCAATCAGAGGAGAGAGAGGGGTTAAACTGGCCAATCAGAGGGAGAGGGTCAAACCGGCAATCAGAGGAAAGAGAGGGGTTAAACTAGCCAATCAGAAGAGAGAGAGGGGTTCAACCGCAAATCAGAGGGAGAAAGGGTTAACAGCCAATCAGAGGAGAGAGAGGGGTTAAACCTGGCAATCAGAGGAGAGAGGGTCTAACCGGCAACTCAGAGAGAGGGACCAAACCGCCAATCAGAGGAGGAGGGTAAAACCGGCAATCAGAGGAGAGAGGGTTAAACCGCCAATCTGAGGAGAGAGGGTTAAATCCTACCAATCAGAGAAGAGAGGTTAACCTGGCCAATCAGAGAGAGAGGGTAAACCAAAGAATCAGAGGAGGAGAGAGGGTTTAACAGGCCAATCAGAAGAGAGAGGGTTAAACCGGCAAACCGAGGAGAGGAGGGGTCAAACCGCCATCAGAGGAGAGAGGGAAAACTGGCCACAGAGGGGAGAGAGGCTTAGATCTGCCAATCAGAGAGAGAGGGGTTAACCTGCCAATCAGAGGGAGAGAGGGGAACCCGCCAATCAGAGAGAGGGGTTAAACCAGCAAACAGAGAAGGACGAGGCACAGAGTAGAGTACAGAGGAGAAACACAAGTGACAGAGAAGGTTTACTGATGGTGGAGGCCTCTACTCGTGTTCAGAGCCTAGTCCAGGCCGCTGGAACGACCGAGGCCCCGTCTTCGCCCTGGAACAGAGTTAAATACCGACATCTCTAGAGAGCCAAACGTGAAAGTAATTCATCAATTAATTCAGCTTTAACCAACAGCTGTTGTGGAAGACAATATTAAACATTTAACCAGGATTTACATGTTGGCAACATTTCCAGCTTTTTTTCAGCTTTTTGATTCATCATCACATTCATGTTTCTCTGTTGCAACGGAGTTCGTATCGTATAAATGCTCTACCTTTTGCAGCTGGACATCCGGAGCAGGAGTTCCTGTAGGAGCTGATGGATGGCTCTGCCCGTCTTCAGCAGCCGCCAGGTAATAGTCCGTTTCTCAGGTGAGTCCTCAGAAACAGGGAGGAGCCCACGCAGCACAGCTCCCCGTGGAGACATGATGGCAATGCGGTCTCTAAGAACCGCATGCTGGCCCATGGGTGAGTGGACAGGATGATGGTGCGACCTGCGAACGCCACAAACACAAATCTCACAGGTGTCCTAGCAGCCTGACCCCCACCGCAGTGTGAGGTTTGTCCCACTCCTGTCCCATACTTTAGCAGCAGGTCCTGTGATCCCCCGTCGAGCGAAGGGTCCACCCCGGCTGTGGGGCTCGCCTAAAATCACCACCTTGGACCCTCCGATTTAAAGCCAGTGCCACGTAGAGTTTGCGCTACATACCTCCGAGAGAGCTGCAGCGGTACGAAGAGGCCAGAGGGGAAACCCAATGTCCCGCAGGATCTGCTCCATCTCAGACCGGACCAGGTTGCTCCCAAAAAAAAAAAAAAAAAAAAAAAAAAAAAAACCAATCAGAAGAGAGAAGGTTGAACTGCCAATCAGAGGAAAAGAGGGCTTGTACTGGCCAATCAGAGGAGGGAGGGTTAAACCGGCCAATCAGAGAAGAGAGGGTTCAACGGGTCCAATCACAGGAGAGAGAGGGTTAAACCGTCCAATCAGAGGAGAGAGGCTTAAACCGACCCAATCAGAGGAAAGACAGGGGTAAAAACCGCCAATCAGAGGAGAGAGAAAGGGAACAGGACGGCAAATCAGAGAGGAGAGGGTTAAACCGGCCAACCAGAGAAGAGAGAGGTGTTAAACCGGCCAATCAGAGGAGAGAGAGAGGATTAAACCGTCCAATCATGAGGGAGAGGGTTAAACGGCATTCTGCAGAGAAGAGAGGGTGAAACCGGCCACTCAGAGGGAGAGAGGGTTGAACCGCCAATCAGAGGAGAGAGAGGGTTAAATCGGCAAAACAGAGGAGAGAGAGGGGTTCAGACGGCCAATCAGAGGAGAGAGGGTTAAACCGTCCAACCAGAGAAGAGAGAGGTTAAACTAAACCGGCCAGTCACAGTAGGAGAGAGGGTTAAACCGGCCAACTCAGAGGAAGAAGGGCTAAACCATCAGAGAAGAGAGGGGCATCCGCCAATCAGAGGAGAGAGGGTTAAACCGGCCAATCAGAGGAGAGAGGGTTAAACTTGCCAATCAAAGAGATGAGAGGGTTAAACCGGCCAATCAGAGGAGAGAGAGAGGGTTAAACCGGCCAATCAGAGGAGAGAGGGTTGAACCCGCCAATCAGAGGAGAGAGAGGGGTAAACTGGCCAATCAGAGGAGAGAGGGTTAAACCGGCCAATCAGAGGAGAGAGGGGTTAATCCGCCAATCAGAGGAGAGAGAGGGATTAAACCGGCCAATCAGAGAGAGGAGAGGGTTAAACCGGCCAATCAGAGAAGAGAGAGGGTTAAACCGGCCAATCAAAGGAGAAGAGAGGGTTAAACTGCCAATCAGAGAGAGAGAGGGTGAAAGCGGCCAATCAGAGGAGAGAGGGTTAAACCGGCCAATCAGAGGAGAGAGAGGTTAAACCGGCCAATCAGAGAAGAGAGGGTTAAACCGGCCAATCAGAGGAGAGAGGGGTTAAACCGGCCAATCAGAGGAGAGAGAGGGTTAAACCGGCCAATCAGAGGAGAGAGAGGGGTTAAACCAGCCAATCAGAGGAGAGAGGGTTAAACCGGCCAATCAGAGGGAGAGAGGGGTTAAACCGCCAATCAGAAGAGAGAGAGAGGAGTTAAACCAGCCAATCAGGAGGAGAGAGGGTTAAACCGGCCAATCAGAGGAGAGAGAGGGTTAAACCAGCCAATCAGAGGAGAGAGGGTTAAACGGCCAATCAGAGGAGAGAGGGTTAAACCGCCAATCAGAGGAGAGAGAGGGGTTAAACCGGCCAATCAGAGGAGAGAGAGGGGTTAAACTGGCCAATCAGAGGAGAGAGGCTTAAACCCGCCAATCAGAGACTAGAGGGGTTAAACCGCCAATCAGAGGAGAGAGAGGAGTTAAACCGGCCAATCAGAGAAGAGAGGGGTTAAACCAGCCAAACAGAGTAAGGACAGAGGGCACAGAGTGAGGACAGAGGAGAAACATTGAGGACAGAGAAGGTTTACTGATGGTGGAGGCCTCACTCTCGTGTTCAGAGCCTAGTCCGCGCCGCTGGAACTGACCGAGGCCCGTCTTCGTCCTGGAACAGAGTTAAATACCGACATCTCAGAGAAATAAACGTTAAAGTAATTCATCAATTAATTCAGTTTTTAATCCAACAGCTGTTGTGGAAGACAATATTAAACATTTAACCAGGATTTACATGTTGGCAACATTTCCAGCTTTTTTTCAGCTTTTTGATTCATCATCACATTCATGTTCCTCTTGGTTCCATCGGAGTGTGTATCGTATAAATGTCGTACCTTTTTGCAGTTGGAGACGGGGGAGCAGGAGTTCCTGCAGGAGCTGATGGATGGCTCCGGCTCCGTCTTCAGCAGCGTCAGGTAATAGTCCGTTCCCAGGTGAGTCCTCAGAAACAGGGAGGAGCCCACGCAGCACAGCTTCCCGTGAGACATGATGGCAATGCGGTCTCCAAGAATGTCCGCCTCGTCCATGTGGTGAGTGGACAGGATGATGGTGCGACCTGCGAACGCCACAAACACAAATCTCACAGGTGTCCCAGCAGCGAGACCCCCACCGCAGTGTGAGGTTTGTCCCACCTGTCCTGTACTTCAGCAGCAGGTCCCAGATCCCCCGCCGAGCGTAAGGGTCCACTCCGGCTGTGGGTTCGCTCTAAAAATCACCACCTTGGACCCTCCGACGAAGCCAGGGCCACGGAGAGTTTGCGCTACATACCCCGGAGAGAGCTGGTGCGGGACCAGCGCTTGTGAGGTAACCCAATGTCCCGCAGGATCTGCTCCATCTCAGACCGGACCAGGGCCCCGGACAGACCTTTGAGCCAATCAAAGGAGAGAATGTTAAAC
The DNA here is from genome assembly GCA_036850595.1 of Rhyacichthys aspro. Classification (NCBI taxonomy): domain Eukaryota; kingdom Metazoa; phylum Chordata; class Actinopteri; order Gobiiformes; family Rhyacichthyidae; genus Rhyacichthys; species Rhyacichthys aspro. The sequence continues at coordinate 66,003 of JAWCTZ010000123.1, read as the reverse complement.
CGGACAATCAGAGGAGAAAGGGATAAACCGGCCAATCAGAGGTGAGAGGGTTAAACCGGCCAATCAGAGGAGAGAGGGTTAAACCGCCAATCAGAGGAAAGAGAGGGTTAAACCGGCCAATCAGAGGAGAGAGGGTTAAACCGCCCAATCAGAGGAGAGAGGTTAAACCGGCCAATCAGAGGAGAGGTTAAACCGGCCAATCAGAGAAAGAGAGTAAAGGAGGGATTAAACCGGCCAATCAGAAGAGAGAGAGAGGGTTAAACGGGCCAATCAGAGGAGAGAGGGTTAAACCGGCCAATCAGAGGAGAGAGAGGGGTTAAACCGGCCAATCAGAGGAGAGAGGGGTTAAACCGGCCAATCAGAGGAGAGAGAGGTAGAAGAGAGAGTTAAACCGGCCAATCAGAGAGAGAGAGGGGTTAAACCGGCCAATCAGAGGAGAGAGGGTTAAACCGCCAATCAGAGGAGAGAGAGGGGAGGGGTTTAAACCGGCCAATCAGAGGAGAGAGGGGTTAAACCGGCCAATCAGAAGAGAGAGGGTTAAACCGGCCAATCAGAGGAGAGAGAGGGTTAAACCGCCAATCAGAGAAGAGAGGGGTTAAACGGCCAATCAGAAGAGAGAGGGTTAAACCGCCAATCAGAGGAGAGAGAGTTAAACCGGCCAATCAGAGGAGAGAGGGTTAAACCGGCCAATCAGAGGAGAGAAGGTTAAACCGGCCAATCAGAGGAGAGAGGGGTTAAACCGGCCAATCAGAGGAGAGAGAGGGGTTAAACCGGCCAATCAGAGGAGAGAGGGTTGAACCGGCCAATCAGAGGAGAGAGACTTAAACCCGCCAATCAGAGACTAGAGGGGTTAAACCGGCCAATCAGAGGAGAGAGAGGGGTTAAACCGGCCAATCAGAGAAGAGAGGGGTTAAACCAGCCAAACAGAGTAAGGACAGAGGGCACAGAGTGAGGACAGAGGAGAAACATTGAGGACAGAGAAGGTTTACTGATGGTGGAGGCCTCACTCTCGTGTTCAGAGCCTAGTCCGGCGTCGCTGGAACTGACCGAGGCCCCGTCTTCGTCCTGGAACAGAGTTAAATACCGACATCTCAGAGAAATAAACGTTAAAGTAATTCATCAATTAATTCAGTTTTTAATCCAACAGCTGTTGTGGAAGACAATATTAAACATTTAACCAGGATTTACATGTTGGCAACATTTCCAGCTTTTTTCAGCTTTTTGATTCATCATCACATTCATGTTCCTCTTGGTTCCATCGGAGTGTGTATCGTATAAATGTCGTACTTTGTGCAGTTGGAGACGGGGAGCAGGAGTTCCTGCAGGAGCTGATGGATGGCTCCGGCCCCGTCTTCAGCAGCGTCAGGTAATAGTCCGTTCCCAGGTGAGTCCTCAGAAACAGGGAGGAGCCCACGCAGCACAGCTTCCCGTGAGACATGATGGCAATGCGGTCTCCAAGAATGTCCGCCTCGTCCATGTGGTGAGTGGACAGGATGATGGTGCGACCTGCGAACGCCACAAACACAAATCTCACAGGTGTCCCAGCAGCGAGACCCCCACCGCAGTGTGAGGTTTGTCCCACCTGTCCTGTACTTCAGCAGCAGGTCCCAGATCCCCCGTCGAGCGTAAGGGTCCACTCCGGCTGTGGGTTCGTCTAAAATCACCACCTTGGACCCTCCGACGAAAGCCAGGGCCACGTTGAGTTTGCGCTACATACCCCCGGAGAGAGCGCTGGTGCGGGACGAGCGTTTGTGAGGTAACCCAATGTCCCGCAGGATCTGCTCCATCTCAGACCGGACCAGGGCCCCGGACAGACCTTTGAGCCAATGAAAGGAGAGAATGTTAAACCGGACAATCAGAGGAGAAAGGGATAAACCGGCCAATCAGAGGTGAGAGGGTTAAATCGGCCAATAAGAGGAGAGAAGGTTGAACCGGCCAATCAGAGGAAAGACAAGGATTAAACCGGCCAATAAGAAGAGAGAGAGGGGTTCAGACGGCAAATCAGAGGAGAGAGGGTTAAACCGGACGACCAGAGAAGAGAGAGGTGTTGCACCGGCCAATAAGAGGAGAGAAAAGGGTTAAACCGGCCAATCAGAGGGGAAAGGGTTAACCCGGCCAATCAGAGAAGAGAGGATTAAACCGGCCAATCAGAGGAGAGAGGGTTGAACCGGCCAATCAGAGGAAAGAGGGTTAAACCGCCAATCAGAGGAGAGAGAGGGTTAAACCGCCAATCAGAGGAAAGAGGGTTAAACCAGCCAATCAGAGGAGAGAGGGTTAAACCGGCCAATCAGAAGAGAGAGGGTTGAACCGGCCAATCAGAGGAAAGAGGGTTAATCTGGCCAATCAGAGGAGGGAGGGTTAAACCGGCCAATCAGAGATGAGAGGGTTAAACTGGTCAATCAGAGGAGAGAGGGTTAAATCGGCCAATCTAAGGAGAAAGAGGGTTAAATCGGCCAATCAGAGAAGAGAGGGTTAAACGGGCCAATCAGAGGAGAGAGGGTTAAACCGGCCAATCAGAGGAGAGAGGGTTAAACCGGCCAATCAGAGGAAAGACAGGGATTAAACAGGCCAATCAGAGGAGAGAGGGGTTCAACCGGCCAATCTGAGGGGAGAGAGGGGTTAAACAGGCCAATCAGAGAAGAGAGGGTTTAAACCGGCCAATCACAGGAGAGAAAGGGGTTAAATCGGCCAATCAGAGGAGAGAGAGGGGTTAAACCGGCCAATCAGAGGGGAAAGGGTTAACCCGGCCAATCAGAAAAGAGAGTGTTAAACCGGCCAATCAGAGGAGAGATGGTTAAACACGCCAATCAGAGAAGAGAGGGGTTGTAATGGCCAATCAGAAGAGAGAGGGTTAAACCAGCCAATCAGAGGAGAGAGAGGGGTTAAACAGGCCAATCAGAGGAGAGAGGGTTAATCCAGCCAATCAGAGGAGGGAGGGTTAAACCGGCCAATCAGAAGAGAGAGGGTTGAACCGGCCAATCAGAGGAAAGAGAGGGGTTAAACAGGCCAATCAGAGGAGAGAGGGTTAAACCGGCCAATCAGAGGAGAGACACTTAAACCCGCCAATAAGAGACTAGAGGGGTTAAACCGGCCAATCAGAGGAGAGAGAGGGGTTAAACCGGCCAATATGAGGGGAAAGGGTTAAACCGGCCAATAAGAGAGGGGTTAAACCGGCCAATCAGAGGAGAGAGGGTTGAACCGGCCAATCAGAGGAGAGAGAGGGGTTAAATCGGCAAATCAGAGGAGAGAGAGGGGTTCAGACGGCAAATCAGAGGAGAGAGGGTTAAACTGGCCAACCAGAGAAGAGAGAGGTGTTAAACCGGCCAGTCAGAGGAGAGAGAGGGGTTAAGCCGGGCAATCAGAGGAAAGAGGGGTAATCTGGCCAATCAGAGGAGGGAGGGTTAAACCGGCCAATCAGAGAAGAGAGGGTTAAACTGGTCAATCAGAGGAGAGAGGGTTAAATCGGAGAAAGAGGGTTAAATCGGCCAATCAGAGAAGAGAGGGTTCAACGGGCCAATCAGAGGAGAGAGGGTTAAAGCGGCCAAATGAGAGGAGAAAGAGGGTTAAATCGGCCAATCAGAGGAGAGAGGGGTTAAACGGGCCAATCAGAGGAAAGACAGGGATTAAACCGGCCAATAAGAAGAGAGAGAGGGGTTCAGACGGCAAATCAGAGGAGAGAGGGTTGAACCGGCCAATCAGAGGAGAGAGAGGGGTTAAACTGGCAAATCAGAGGAGAGAGGGGTTCAACCGGCCAATCTGTGGAGATAGAGGGGTTAAACCGTCCAATCAGAGGAGAGATGGTTAAACCGGCCAATCAGAGGAGAGAGGGTTAAACCGACCAATCAGAGAAGAGAGGGGTTGTACTGGCCAATCAGAAGAGAGGGGTTAAACCAGCCAATCAGAGGAGAGAGAGGGGTTAAACCGGCCAATCAGAGGGGAAAGGGTTAACCCGGCCAATCAGAAAAGAGAGTGTTAAACCGGCCAATCAGAGGAGAGATGGTTAAACCCGCCAATAAGAGAAGAGAGGCGTTGTAATGGCCAATCAGAAGAGAGAGGGTTAAACCAGCCAATCAGAGGAGAGAGAGGGGTTAAACAGGCCAATCAGAGGAGAGAGGGTTAAACCGGCCAATCAGAGGAGAGAGAGGGGTTCGCCCGGCCAATCAGAGGAAAGAAGGGTTAAACGGGCCAATCAGAGGAGAAAAAGGGGTTAAACTGGCCAATCAGAGGAGAGAGGGTTAAACCGACCAATCAGAGAAGAGAGGGGTTGTACTGGCCAATCAGAAGAGAGAGGGTTACACCAGCCAATCAGAGGAGAGAGAGGGTTAAACCGGCCAATCAGAGGAGAGAGAGGGGTTCAACCGGCCAATCAGAGATGAGAGCGGATAAACTGGCCAATCAGAGGAGAGAGACTTAAACCCGCCAATCAGAGACTAGAGGGGTTTCACCGGCCAATCAAAGGAGAGAGAGGGGTTAAACCGGCCAATCAGAGAAGAGAGGGGTTAAACCAGCCAAACAGAGTAAGGACAGAGGGCACAGTGTGAGGACAGAGGAGAAACATTGAGGACAGAGAAGGTTTACCGATGGTGGAGGCCTCACTCTCGTGTTCAGAGCCTAGTCCGGCGTCGCTGGAACTGACCGAGGCCCCGTCTTCGTCCTGGAACAGAGTTAAATACCGACATCTCAGAGAAATAAACGTTAAAGTAATTCATCAATTAATTCAGTTTTTAATCCAACAGCTGTTGTGGGAGACAATATTAAACATTTAAACAGGATTTACATGTTGGCAACATTTCCAGCTTTTTTTCAGCTTTTTGATTCATCATCATCACATTCATGTTCCTCTTGGTTCCATCGGAGTGTGTATCGTATAAATGTCGTACCTTTTTGCAGTTGGAGACGGGGGAGCAGGAGTTCCTGCAGGAGCTGATGGATGGCTCCGGCTCCGTCTTCAGCAGCGTCAGGTAATAGTCCGTTCCCAGGTGAGTCCTCAGAAAAAAGGGAGGAGCCCACGCAGCACAGCTTCCCGTGAGACATGATGGCAATGCGGTCTCCAAGAATGTCCGCCTCGTCCATGTGGTGAGTGGACAGGATGATGGTGCGACCTGCGAACGCCACAAACACAAATCTCACAGGTGTCCCAGCAGCGAGACCCCCACCGCAGTGTGAGGTTTGTCCCACCTGTCCTGTACTTCAGCAGCAGGTCCCAGATCCCCCGTCGAGCGTAAGGGTCCACTCCGGCTGTGGGTTCGTCTAAAATCACCACCTTGGACCCTCCGACGAAAGCCAGGGCCACGTAGAGTTTGCGCTACATACCCCCGGAGAGAGCGCTGGTGCGGGACGAGCGTTTGTGAGGTAACCCAATGTCCCGCAGGATCTGCTCCATCTCAGACCGGACCAGGGCCCCGGACAGACCTTTGAGCCAATCAAAGGAGAGAATGTTAAACCGGACAATCAGAGGAGAAAGGGATAAACCGGCCAATCAGAGGTGAGAGGGTTAACCCGGCCAATCAGAGAAGAGAGGATTAAACCGGCCAATCAGAGGAGAGAGGGTTGAACCGGCCAATCAGAGGAAAGAGGGTTAATCCGGCCAATCAGAGGAGGGAGGGTTAAACCGGCCAATCAGAAGAGAGAGGGTTGAACCGGCCAATCAGAGGAAAGAGGGTTAATCTGGCCAATCAGAGGAGGGAGGGTTAAGCCGGCCAATCAGAGAAGAGAGGGTTAAACGGGCCAATCACAGGAGAGAGGGTTAAACCGGCCAATAAGAGGAGAGAGGGTTAAACCGACCAATCAGAGGAAAGACAGGGATTAAACCGGCCAATCAGAGGAGAGAAAGGGGTTCAGACGGCAAATCAGAGGAGAGAGGGTTAAACCGGCCAACCAGAGAAGAGAGAGGTGTTAAACCGGCCAATCAGAGGAGAGAGAGGGGTTAAACCGGCCAATATGAGGGGAAAGGGTTAAACCGGCCAATAAGAGAGGGGTTAAACCGGCCAATCAGAGGAGAGAGGGTTGAACCGGCCAATCAGAGGAGAGAGAGGGGTTAAATCGGCAAATCAGAGGAGAGAGAGGGGTTCAGACGGCAAATCAGAGGAGAGAGGGTTAAACTGGCCAACCAGAGAAGAGAGAGGTGTTAAACCGGCCAGTCAGAGGAGAGAGAGGGGTTAAACCGGCCAATCAGAGGAAAGAGGGTTAATCTGGCCAATCAGAGGAGGGAGGGTTAAACCGGCCAATCAGAGAAGAGAGGGTTAAACTGGTCAATCAGAGGAGAGAGGGTTAAATCGGAGAAAGAGGGTTAAATCGGCCAATCAGAGAAGAGAGGGTTCAACGGGCCAATCACAGGAGAGAGGGTTAAACCGGCCAAATGAGAGGAGAAAGAAGGGTTAAATCGGCCAATCAGAGGAGAGAGGGGTTAAACGGGCCAATCAGAGGAAAGACAGGGATTAAACCGGCCAATAAGAAGAGAGAGAGGGGTTCAGACGGCAAATCAGAGGAGAGAGGGTTGAACCGGCCAATCAGAGGAGAGAGAGGGGTTAAACAGGCCAATCAGAGGAGAGAGGGTTAAACCGGCCAATCAGAGGAGAGAGAGGGGTTAAACCGGCCAATCAGAGGAGAGAGAGGGGTTAAACCGGCCAATCAGAGAAGAGAGGGGTTAAACCAGCCAAACAGAGTAAGGACAGAGGGCACAGAGTGAGGACAGAGGAGAAACATTGAGGACAGAGAAGGTTTACTGATGGTGGAGGCCTCACTCTCGTGTTCAGAGCCTAGTCCGGCGTCGCTGGAACTGACCGAGGCCCCGTCTTCCTCCTGGAACAGAGTTAAATACCGACATCTCAGAGAAATAAACGTTAAAGTAATTCATCAATTAATTCAGTTTTTAATCCAACAGCTGTTGTGGAAGACAATATTAAACATTTAACCAGGATTTACATGTTGGCAACATTTCCAGCTTTTTTTCAGCTTTTTGATTCATCATCACATTCATGTTTCTCTTGGTTCCATCGGAGTGTGTATCGTATAAATGTCGTACCTTTGTGCAGTTGGAGACGGGGGAGCAGGAGTTCCTGCAGGAGCTGATGGATGGCTCCGGCTCCGTCTTCAGCAGCGTCAGGTAATAGTCCGTTCCCAGGTGAGTCCTCAGAAACAGGGAGGAGCCCACGCAGCACAGCTTCCCGTGAGACATGATGGCAATGCGGTCTCCAAGAATGTCCGCCTCGTCCATGTGGTGAGTGGACAGGATGATGGTGCGACCTGCGAACGCCACAAACACAAATCTCACAGGTGTCCCAGCAGCGAGACCCCCACCGCAGTGTGAGGTTTGTCCCACCTGTCCTGTACTTCAGCAGCAGGTCCCAGATCCCCGTCGAGCGTAAGGGTCCACTCCGGCTGTGGGTTCGTCTAAAATCACCACCTTGGACCCTCCGACGAAAGCCAGGGCCACGTAGAGTTTGCGCTACATACCCCGGAGAGAGCTGGTGCGGGACGAGCGTTTGTGAGGTAACCCAATGTCCCGCAGGATCTGCTCCATCTCAGACCGGACCAGGGCCCCGGACAGACCTTTGAGCCAATCAAAGGAGAGAATGTTAAACCGGACAATCAGAGGAGAAAGGGATAAACCGGCCAATCAGAGGTGAGAGGGTTAACCCGGCCAATCAGAGAAGAGAGGATTAAACCGGCCAATCAGAGGAGAGAGGGTTGAACCGGCCAATCAGAGGAAAGAGGGTTAATCCGGCCAATCAGAGGAGGGAGGGTTAAACCGGCCAATCAGAAGAGAGAGGGTTGAACCGGCCAATCAGAGGAAAGAGGGTTAAACCGGCCAATCAGAGGAGAGAGGGTTAAACCGGCCAATCAGAGAAGAGAGGGTTAAACCGGCCAATCAGAGGAGAGAGGGTTAAACCGGCCAATCAGAGGAGAGAGGGTTAAACCGACCAATCAGAGGAAAGACAGGGATTAAACCGGCCAATCAGAGGAGAGAAAGGGGTTCAGACGGCAAATCAGAGGAGAGAGGGTTAAACCGGCCAACCAGAGAAGAGAGAGGTGTTAAACCGGCCAATCAGAGGAGAGAGAGGGTTAAACCGGCCAATCAGAGGGAAAGAGGGTTAAACCGGCCAATCAGAGAGGGGTTAAACCGGCCAATCAGAGGAGAGAGGGGTTAAACCGGCCAATCAGAGGAGAGAGAGGGGTTAAATCGGCAAATCAGAGGAGAGAGAGGGGTTCAGACGGCAAATCAGAGGAGAGAGGGTTAAACTGGCCAACCAGAGAAGAGAGAGGTGTTAAACCGGCCAATCAGAGGAAAGAGGGTTAATCCGGCCAATCAGAGGAGAGAGGGTTAAACCGGCCAATCAGAGGAGAGAGGGTTAAACCGGCCAATCAGAGAAGAGAGGGTTAAACTGGTCAATCAGAGGAGAGAGGGTTAAATCGGAGAAAGAGGGTTAAATCGGCCAATCAGAGAAGAGAGGGTTCAACGGGCCAATCAGAGGAGAGAGGGTTAAACCGGCCAATCAGAGGAGAGAGGGTTAAACCGGCCAATCAGAGGAGAGAGGGTTAAACGGCCAATCAGAGGAGAGAGAGGGTTAAACCGGCCAATCAGAAGAGAGAGAGGGGTTAAACGGCAAATCAGAGGAGAGAGGGTTAAACCGGCCAATCAGAGGAGAGAGGGTTAAACTGGCCAATCAGAGGAGAGAGGGTTAAACCGGCCAATCAGAGGAGAGAGGGGTTAAACAGGCCAATCAGAGGAGAGAGGGTTAAACCGGCCAATCAGAGGAGAGAGGGGTTAAACCGGCCAATCAGAGGAGAGAGAGGGGTTAAACCGGCCAATCAGAGGAGAGAGTTAAACCGGCCAATCAGAGGAGAGAGGGTTAAACCGGCCAATCAGAGGAGAGAGGGTTAAACCGGCCAATCAGAGGAGAGAGGGTTAAACCGGCCAATCAGAAGAGAGAGGTTAAACCAGCCAATCAGAGGAGAGAGAGGGTTAAACAGGCCAATCAGAAGAGAGAGGGGTTAAACCAGCCAATCAGAGGAGAGAGGGGTTAAACCGGCCAATCAGAGGAGAGAGAGGTTAAACCGGCCAATCAGAGGAGAGAGAGGGTTAAACAGGCCAATCAGAGAGAGAGGGTTAAACTGGCCAATCAGAGGAGAGAGACTTAAACCCGCCAATCAGAGACTAGAGGGGTTAAACCGGCCAATCAGAGGAGAGAGGGTTAAACCGGCCAATCAGAGGAGAGAGGGTTAAACCAGCCAAACAGAGTAAGGACAGAGGGCACAGAGTGAGGACAGAGGAGAAACATTGAGGACAGAGAAGGTTTACTGATGGTGGAGGCCTCACTCTCGTGTTCAGAGCCTAGTCCAGCGTCGCTGGAACTGACCGAGGCCCGTCTTCCTCCTGGAACAGAGTTAAATACCGACATCTCAGAGAAATAAACGTTAAAGTAATTCATCAATTAATTCAGTTTTTAATCCAACAGCTGTTGTGGAAGACAATATTAAACATTTAACCAGGATTTACATGTTGGCAACATTTCCAGCTTTTTTCAGCTTTTGATTCATCATCACATTCATGTTTCTCTTGGTTCCATCGGAGTGTGTATCGTATAAATGTCGTACCTTTGTGCAGTTGGAGACGGGGGAGCAGGAGTTCCTGCAGGAGCTGATGGATGGCTCCGGCTCCGTCTTCAGCAGCGTCAGGTAATAGTCCGTTCCCAGGTGAGTCCTCAGAAACAGGGAGGAGCCCACGCAGCACAGCTTCCCGTGAGACATGATGGCAATGCGGTCTCAAGAATGTCCGCCTCGTCCATGTGGTGAGTGGACAGGATGATGGTGCGACCTGCGAACGCCACAAACACAAATCTCACAGGTGTCCCAGCAGCGAGACCCCCACCGCAGTGTGAGGTTTGTCCCACCTGTCCTGTACTTCAGCAGCAGGTCCCAGATCCCCGTCGAGCGTAAGGGTCCACTCCGGCTGTGGGTTCGTCTAAAATCACCACCTTGGACCCTCCGGCGAAAGCCAGGGCCACGTAGAGTTTGCGCTACATACCCCCGGAGAAGCGCTGGTGCGGGACGAGCGTTTGTGAGGTAACCCAATGTCCCGCAGGATCTGCTCCATCTCAGACCGGACCAGGGCCCGGACAGACCTTTGAGCCAATCAAAGGAGAGAATGTTAAACCGGACAATCAGAGGAGAAAGGGATAAACCGGCCAATCAGAGGTGAGAGGGTTAACCCGGCCAATCAGAGAAGAGAGGATTAAACCGGCCAATCAGAGGAGAGAGGGTTGAACCGGCCAATCAGAGGAAAGAGGGTTAATCCGGCCAATCAGAGGAGAGGAGGTTAAACCGGCCAATCAGAAGAGAGGGTTGAACCGGCCAATCAGAGGAAAGAGGGTTAATCTGGCCAATCAGAGGAGGGAGGGTTAAACCGGCCAATCAGAGAAGAAAGTTAAACGGGCCAATCAGAGGAGAGAGGTTAAACCGGCCAATCAGAGGAGAGAGGGTTAAACCGACCAATCAGAGGAAAGACAGGGATTAAACCGGCCAATCAGAGGAGAGAAGGGTTCAAGCAGCAAATCAGAGGAGAGAGGGTTAAACCGGCCAATCAGAGGAGAGAGGTGTTAAACCGGCCAATCAGAGAGAGAGAGGGTTAAACCGGCCAATCAGAGGAAAGGTTAAACCGGCCAATCAGAGAGAGGTTAAACCGGCCAATCAGAGGAGAGAGGTTAAACCGGCCAATCAGAGGAGAGAGAGGGTTAAATCGGCAAATCAGAGGAGAGAGGGGGTTCAACGGCCAATCAGAGGAGAGAGGGTTAAACTGGCCAATCAGAGAAGAGAGGGTGTTAAACCGGCCAATCAGAGGAGAGAGAGGTTAAACCGGCCAATCAGAGGAAAGAGGGTTAATCTGGCCAATCAGAGGAGAGAGGTTAAACCGGCCAATCAGAGAGAGAGAGGGTTAAACTGGCCAATCAGAGGAGAGAGGGTTAAATCGGAGAAAGAGGGTTAAATCGGCCAATCAGAGAGAGAGGGGTTAAACGGGCCAATCAGAGGAGAGAGGGTTAAACCGGCCAATCAGAGGAGAAAGAAAGGTTAAACCGGCCAATCAGAGGAGGGGGTTAAACAGGCCAATCAGAGGAGAGACAGGGTTAAACCGGCCAATCAGAGAGAGAGAGGGGTTCAACGGCAAATCAGAGGAGAGAGGGTTAAACCGGCCAATCAGAGGAGAGAGAGGGGTTAAACTGGCCAATCAGAGGAGAGAGGGTTAAACCGGCCAATCAGAGGAGAGAGGGGTTAAACCGGCCAATCAGAGAGAGAGGGTTAAACCGGCCAATCAGAGGAGAGAGGGTTAAACCGGCCAATCAGAGGAGAGAGAAGGGTTAAACCGGCCAATCAGAGGAGAAGAGGGTTAAACCGGCCAATCAGAGAGAGAGAGGGTTAAACCGGCCAATCAGAGGAGAGATGGTTAAACCGGCCAATCAGAGAGAGAGGGGTTAATGGCCAATCAGAAGAGAGAGGTTAAACCAGCCAATCAGAGGAGAGAGAGGGTTAAACGGCCAATCAGAAGAGAGGGTTAAACCGGCCAATCAGAGGAGAGAGGGTTAAACCGGCCAATCAGAGAGAGAGGGTTAAACCGGCCAATCAGAGGAGAGAGAGGGGTTAAACAGGCCAATCAGAGGAGAGAGGGTTAAACCGGCCAATCAGAGGAGAGAGAGTTAAACCCGCCAATCAGAGACTAGAGGGGTTAAACCGGCCAATCAGAGGAGAGAGAGGGTTAAACCGGCCAATCAGAGAAGAGAGGGTTAAACCAGCCAAACAGAGTAAGGACAGAGGGCACAGAGTGAGGACAGAGGAGAAACATTGAGGACAGAGAAGGTTTACTGATGGTGGAGGCCTCACTCTCGTGTTCAGAGCCTAGTCCGGCGTCGCTGGAACTGACCGAGGCCCCGTCTTCGTCCTGGAACAGAGTTAAATACCGACATCTCAGAGAAATAAACGTTAAAGTAATTCATCAATTAATTCAGTTTTTAATCCAACAGCTGTTGTGGAAGACAATATTAAACATTTAACCAGGATTTACATGTTGGCAACATTTCCAGCTTTTTTTCAGCTTTTTGATTCATCATCACATTCATGTTTCTCTTGGTTGCATCGGAGTGTGTATCGTATAAATGTCGTACCTTTTTGCAGTTGGAGACGGGGGAGCAGGAGTTCCTGCAGGAGCTGATGGATGGCTCCGGCTCCGTCTTCAGCAGCGTCAGGTAATAGTCCGTTCCCAGGTGAGTCCTCAGAAACAGGGAGGAGCCCACGCAGCACAGCTTCCCGTGAGACATGATGGCAATGCGGTCTCAAGAATGTCCGCCTCGTCCATGTGGTGAGTGGACAGGATGATGGTGCGACCTGCGAACGCCACAAACACAAATCTCACAGGTGTCCCAGCAGCGAGACCCCCACCGCAGTGTGAGGTTTGTCCCACCTGTCCTGTACTTCAGCAGCAGGTCCCAGATCCCCCGTCGAGCGTAAGGGTCCACTCCGGCTGTGGGTTCGTCTAAAATCACCACCTTGGACCCTCCGACGAAAGCCAGGGCCACGTAGAGTTTGCGCTACATACCCCGGAGAGGCGCTGGTGCGGGACGAGCGTTTGTGAGGTAACCCAATGTCCCGCAGGATCTGCTCCATCTCAGACCGGACCAGGGCCCCGGACAGACCTTTGAGCCAATCAAAGGAGAGAATGTTAAACCGGACAATCAGAGGAGAAAGGGATAAACCGGCCAATCAGAGGTGAGAGGGTTAACCCGGCCAATCAGAGGAGAGAGGGTTAAACCGGCCAATCAGAGGAGAGAGGGTTAAACCGGCCAATCAGAGGAAGAGAGGGGTTAAACCGGCCAATCAGAGGAGGAGGGTTAAACCGGCCAATCAGAAGAGAGAGGGTTTGAACCGGCCAATCAGAGGAAAGAGGGTTAAACTGGCCAATCAGAGGAGAGAGGGTTAAACCGGCCAATCAGAGAGAGAGGGTTAAACGGGCCAATCAGAGGAGAGAGGGTTAAACCGGCCAATCAGAGGAGAGAGGGTTAAACCGGCCAATCAGAGGAGAGAGGGGTTAAACCGGCCAATCAGAGGAGAGAGGGGGTTAAACGGCCAATCAGAGGAGAGAGGGTTAAACCGGCCAATCAGAGGAGAGAGGTGTTAAACCGGCCAATCAGAGGAGAGAGAGGGTTAAACCGGCCAATCAGAGGAGAGAGGGTTAAACCGGCCAATCAGAGAGAGAGAGGGTTAAACCGGCCAATCAGAGGAGAGAGGGTTAAACCGGCCAATCAGAGGAGAGAGAGGGTTAAACCGGCCAATCAGAGGAGAGAGGGGTTAAACGGCCAATCAGAGGAGAGAGGGTTAAACTGGCCAATCAGAGAAGAGAGAGGGGTTAAACCGGCCAATCAGAGGAGAGAGAGGGTTAAACCGGCCAATCAGAGGAGAGAGGGTTAAACTGGCCAATCAGAGGAGAGAGGGTTAAACCGGCCAATCAGAGGAGAGAGGGTTAAACTGGCCAATCAGAGGAGAGAGGGTTAAACCGGCCAATCAGAAAGAGGGTTAAACCGGCCAATCAGAGAGAGAGGGTTAAACGGGCCAATCAGAGGAGAGAGGGTTAAACCGGCCAATCAGAGGAGAAAGAGGGTTAAACGGCCAATCAGAGGAGAGAGGGGTTAAACCGGCCAATCAGAGGAGAGAGGGTTAAACCGGCCAATCAGAGGAGAGGAGTTAAACGGCCAATCAGAGGAGAGAGAGGGTTAAACCGGCCAATCAGAGGAGAGAGGGTTAAACCGGCCAATCAGAGGAGAGAGGGGTTAAACCGGCCAATCAGAGAGAGAGAGGGTTAAACCGGCCAATCAGAGGAGAGAGAGGGTTAAACCGGCCAATCAGAGGAGAGAGAGGGGTAAACCGGCCAAACAGAGGAGAGGGGGGTTAAACCGGCCAATCAGAGGAGAGAGGGTTAAACCGGCCAATCAGAGGAGAGAGGGTTAAACCGGCCAATCAGAGAGAGAGAGGGTTAAACCGGCCAATCAGAGGAGAGAGGGGTTAAACCGGCCAATCAGAAGAGAGGGTTAAACCGGCCAATCAGAGGAGAGAGGGTTAAACCGGCCAATCAGAGGAGAGAGGGTTAAACCGGCCAATCAGAGGAAAGAGAGGGGTTAAACCGGCCAATCAGAGGAGAGAGGGGTTAAACTGGCCAATCAGAGGAGAGAGAGTTAAACCGGCCAATCAGAGACTAGAGGGGTTAAACCGGCCAATCAGAGGAGAGAGGGGTTAAACCGGCCAATCAGAGAAGAGAAGGGTTAAACCAGCCAAACAGAGTAAGGACAGAGGGCACAGAGTGAGGACAGAGGAGAAACATTGAGGACAGAGAAGGTTTACCGATGGTGGAGGCCTCACTCTCGTGTTCAGAGCCTAGTCCGGCGTCGCTGGAACTGACCGAGGCCCGTCTTCGTCCTGGAACAGAGTTAAATACCGACATCTCAGAGAAATAAACGTTAAAGTAATTCATCAATTAATTCAGTTTTAATCCAACAGCTGTTGTGGAAGACAATATTAAACATTTAACCAGGATTTACATGTTGGCAACATTTCCAGCTTTTTTTCAGCTTTTGATTCATCATCACATTCATGTTCCTCTTGGTTCCATCGGAGTGTGTATCGTATAAATGTCGTACCTTTTGCAGTTGGAGACGGGGGAGCAGGAGTTCCTGCAGGAGCTGATGGATGGCTCCGGCTCCGTCTTCAGCAGCGTCAGGTAATAGTCCGTTCCCAGGTGAGTCCTCAGAAACAGGGAGGAGCCCACGCAGCACAGCTTCCCGTGAGACATGATGGCAATGCGGTCTCAAGAATGTCCGCCTCGTCCATGTGGTGAGTGGACAGGATGATGGTGCGACCTGCGAACGCCACAAACACAAATCTCACAGGTGTCCCAGCAGCGAGACCCCCACCGCAGTGTGAGGTTTGTCCCACCTGTCCTGTACTTCAGCAGCAGGTCCCAGATCCCCCGTCGAGCGTAAGGGTCCACTCCGGCTGTGGGTTCGTCTAAAATCACCACCTTGGACCCTCCGACGAAAGCCAGGGCCACGTAGAGTTTGCGCTACATACCCCCGGAGAGAGCGCTGGTGCGGGACGAGCGTTTGTGAGGTAACCCAATGTCCCGCAGGGTCTGCTCCATCTCAAACCGGACCAAGGCCTCGGACAGACCTTTGAGCCAATCAAAGGAGAGAATGTTAAACCGGACAATCAGAGGGGAAAGGGATAAACCGGCCAATCAGAGGTGAGAGGGTTAAATCGGCCAATAAGAGGAGAGAGGGTTAAACCGGCCAATCAGAGGAGAGAGGGTTAAACCGGCCAATCAGAGGAAAGAGGGTTAATCCGGCCAATCAGAGGAGGAAGGGTTAAACCGGCCAATCAGAAGAGAGAGGGTTGAACCGGCCAATCAGAGGAAAGAGGGTTAAACTGGCCAATCAGAGGAGAGAGGGTTAAACCGGCCAATCAGAAGAGAGAGGGTTTAAACGGGCCAATCAGAGGAGAGAGGGTTAAACCGGCCAATCAGAGGAGAGAGGGTTAAACCGGCCAATCAGAGGAAAGACAGGGTTAAACCGGCCAATCAGAGGAGAGAGAGGGTTAAGCGGCCAAATCAGAGGAGAGAGGGTTAAACCGGCCAATCAGAGAAGAGAGGTGTTAAACCGGCCAATCAGAGGAGAGAGAGGGTTAAACCGGCCAATCAGAGAAAGGGTTAAACCGGCCAATCAGAGAGAGAGGGTTAAACGGCCAATCAGAGGAGAGAGGGTTAAACCGGCCAATCAGAGGAGAGAGAGAGGGTTAAATCGGCCAATCAGAGGAGAGAGAGGGGTTCAACGGCAAATCAGAGGAGAGAGGGTTAAACTGGCCAATCAGAGAGAGAGAGGGTTAAACCGGCCAATCAGAGGAGAGAGAGGGTTAAACCGGGCAATCAGAGGAAAGAGGGTTAATCTGGCCAATCAGAGGAGAGAGGGTTAAACCGGCCAATCAGAGAAGAGAGGGTTAAACTGGTCAATCAGAGGAGAGAGGGTTAAATCGGAGAAAGAGGAGGTTAAATCGGCCAATCAGAGAAGAGAGGGTTAAACGGGCCAATCAGAGGAGAGAGGGTTAAACCGGCCAATCAGAGGAGAAAGAAGGGTTAAATCGGCCAATCAGAGGAGAGAGGGGTTAAACCGGCCAATCAGAGGAAAGACAGGGTTAAACCGGCCAATCAGAAGAGAGAGGGGTTAAACGGCAAATCAGAGGAGAGAGGGTTAAACCGGCCAATCAGAGGAGAGAGAGGGGTTAAACTGGCAAATCAGAGGAGAGAGGGTTACACCGACCAATCAGAGGAGAGAGGGGTTAAACTGCTCTATCAGAGGAGAGAGGGTTAAACCGGCCAATCAGAGGAAGAGAGGGGTTAAACCGGCCAATCAGAGGAGAGAGGTTAAACCGGCCAATCAGAGGGAGAAGAGGTTAACCCGGCCAATCAGAAGAGAGAGGGTTAAACCGGCCAATCAGAGGAGAGAGGGTTAAACACGCCAATCAGAGAAGAGAGGGGTTAAATGGCCAATCAGAAGAGAGAGGGTTAAACCAGCCAATCAGAGGAGAGAGGGGTTAAACAGGCCAATCAGAAGAGAGAGGGTTAAACCAGCCAATCAGAGGAGAGAGGGTTAAACCGGCCAATCAGAAGAGAGAGGGTTAAACCGGCCAATCAGAGGAAAGAGGGGGTTAAACAGGCCAATCAGAGGAGAGAGGGTTAAACCGGCCAATCAGAGGAGAGAGACTTAAACCCGCCAATCAGAGACGAGAGGGTTAAACCGGCCAATCAGAGGAGAGAGAGGGGTTAAACCGGCCAATCAGAGAAGAGAGGGGTTAAACCAGCCAAACAGAGTAAGGACAGAGGGCACAGAGTGAGGACAGAGGAGAAACATTGAGGACAGAGAAGGTTTACTGATGGTGGAGGCCTCACTCTCGTGTTCAGAGCCTAGTCCGGCGTCGCTGGAACTGACCGAGGCCCGTCTTCGTCCTGGAACAGAGTTAAATACCGACATCTCAGAGAAATAAACGTTAAAGTAATTCATCAATTAATTCAGTTTTTAATCCAACAGCTGTTGTGGAAGACAATATTAAACATTTAACCAGGATTTACATGTTGGCAACATTTCCAGCTTTTTTTCAGCTTTTGATTCATCATCACATTCATGTTCCTCTTGGTTCCATCGGAGTGTGTATCGTATAAATGTCGTACCTTTTTGCAGTTGGAGACGGGGAGCAGGAGTTCCTGCAGGAGCTGATGGATGGCTCCGGCTCCGTCTTCAGCAGCGTCAGGTAATAGTCCGTTCCCAGGTGAGTCCTCAGAAACAGGGAGGAGCCCACGCAGCACAGCTTCCCGTGAGACATGATGGCAATGCGGTCTCAAGAATGTCCGCCTCGTCCATGTGGTGAGTGGACAGGATGATGGTGCGACCTGCGAACGCCACAAACACAAATCTCACAGGTGTCCCAGCAGCGAGACCCCCACCGCAGTGTGAGGTTTGTCCCACCTGTCCTGTACTTCAGCAGCAGGTCCCAGATCCCCGTCGAGCGTAAGGGTCCACTCCGGCTGTGGGTTCGTCTAAAATCACCACCTTGGACCCTCCGGCGAAAGCCAGGGCCACGTAGAGTTTGCGCTACATACCCCGGAGAGAGCGCTGGTGCGGGACGGGCGTTTGTGAGGTAACCCAATGTCCCGCAGGATCTGCTCCATCTCAGACCGGACCAGGGCCCCGGACAGACCTTTGAGCCAATCAAAGGAGAGAATGTTAAACCGGACAATCAGAGGAGAAAGGGATAAACCGGCCAATCAGAGGTGAGAGGGTTAACCCGGCCAATCAGAGAAGAGAGGATTAAACCGGCCAATCAGAGGAGAGAGGGTTAAACCGGCCAATCAGAGGAAAGAGGGTTAAACCGGCCAATCAGAGGAGAGAGGGTTAAACCGGCCAATCAGAAGAGAGAGGTTGAACCGGCCAATCAGAGGAAAGAGGGTTAAACTGGCCAATCAGAGGAGGAGGGTTAAACCGGCCAATCAGAGAAGAGAGGGTTAAACCGGCCAATCAGAGGAGAGAGGGGTTAAACCGGCCAATCAGAGGAGAGAGGGTTAAACCGACCAATCAGAGGAAAGACAGGGTTAAACCGGCCAATCAGAGGAGAGAAAGGGTTTCAGCTTGCAAATCAGAGGAGAGAGGTTAAACCGGCCAATCAGAGAAGAGAGAGGGTTAAACCAGCCAATCAGAGGAGAGAGAGGTTAAACCGGCCAATCAGAGGGGAAAGGGGTTAAACCGGCCAATAAGAGAGAGGGTTAAGCCGGCCAATCAGAGGAGAGAGGGTTAAACCGGCCAATCAGAGGAGAGAGAGGGGTTAAATCGGCAAATCAGAGGAGAGAGGGGTTAAGACGGCAAATCAGAGGAGAGAGGGTTAAACTGGCCAATCAGAGAAGAGAGAGGTGTTAAACCGGCCAATCAGAGGAGAGAGAGGGGTTAAACCGGCCAATCAGAGAGAAAGAGGGTTAATCTGGCCAATCAGAGGAGAGAGGTTAAACCGGCCAATCAGAGAAGAGAGGGTTAAACTGGCCAATCAGAGGAGAGAGGGTTAAATCGGAGAAAGAGGGTTAAACCGGCCAATCAGAGAGAGAGAGGGTTAAACGGGCCAATCAGAGGAGAGAGGGTTAAACCGGCCAATCAGAGAAGGAGAAAGAGGGTTAAATCGGCCAATCAGAGGAGAGAGGGTTAAACCGGCCAATCAGAGGAGAGAGAGGGTTAAACCGGCCAATCAGAAAGAAATGGGGGGGATTAAACCGGCCAATCAGAAGAGAGAGAGGGGTTAAGACGGCCAATCAGAGGAGAGAGGGTTAAACCGGCCAATCAGAGGAGAGAGGGGTTAAACCGGCAAATCAGAGAGAGAGGGTTAAACCGGCCAATCAGAGGAAAGAGAGGGTTAAACCGGCCAATCAGAGGAGAGAGGGGTTCAGTCGGCCAATCAGAGGAGAGAGGGTTAAACCGGCCAATCAGAGGAGAGGAGAGGGGTTAAACCGGCCAATCAGAGGAGAGAGGGTTAAACCGGCCAATCAGAGGAGAGAGAGGGTTAAACCGGCCAATCAGAGGAAAGTAACCAATCAGAGGAGAGAGGGTTAAACGGGCGCCAATCAGAGAAGAGGGTTAAACCGGCCAATCAGAGGAGAGAGGGTTAAACCGGCCAATCAGAGGAGAGAGGGGTTGTACTGGCCAATCAGAAGAGAGAGGGTTAAACCAGCCAATCAGAGGAGAGAGAGGGGTTAAACAGGCCAATCAGAGGAGAGAGGGTTAAACCGGCCAATCAGAGGAGAGAGAGGGGTTAAACCGGCCAATCAGAGAAGAGAGGGGATAAACTGGCCAATCAGAGGAGAGAGACTTAAACCCGCCAATCAGAGACTAGAGGGGTTAAACCGGCCAATCAGAGGAGAGAGAGGGGTTAAACCGGCCAATCAGAGAAGAGAGGGGTTAAACCAGCCAAACAGAGTAAGGACAGAGGGCACAGAGTGAGGACAGAGGAGAAACATTGAGGACAGAGAAGGTTTACCGATGGTGGAGGCCTCACTCTCGTGTTCAGAGCCTAGTCCGGCGTCGCTGGAACTGACCGAGGCCCCGTCTTCGTCCTGGAACAGAGTTAAATACCGACATCTCAGAGAAATAAACGTTAAAGTAATTCATCAATTAATTCAGTTTTTAATCCAACAGCTGTTGTGGAAGACAATATTAAACATTTAACCAGGATTTACATGTTGGCAACATTTCCAGCTTTTTTTCAGCTTTTTGATTCATCATCACATTCATGTTCCTCTTGGTTCCATCGGAGTGTGTATCGTATAAATGTCGTACCTTTTTGCAGTTGGAGACGGGGGAGCAGGAGTTCCTGCAGGAGCTGATGGATGGCTCCGGCTCCGTCTTCAGCAGCGTCAGGTAATAGTCCGTTCCCAGGTGAGTCCTCAGAAACAGGGAGGAGCCCACGCAGCACAGCTTCCCGTGAGACATGATGGCAATGCGGTCTCCAAGAATGTCCGCCTCGTCCATGTGGTGAGTGGACAGGATGATGGTGCGACCTGCGAACGCCACAAACACAAATCTCACAGGTGTCCCAGCAGCGAGACCCCCACCGCAGTGTGAGGTTTGTCCCACCTGTCCTGTACTTCAGCAGCAGGTCCCAGATCCCCGTCGGCGTAAGGGTCCACTCCGGCTGTGGGTTCGTCTAAAATCACCACCTTGGACCCTCCGACGAAAGCCAGGGCCACGTAGAGTTTGCGCTACATACCCCCGGAGAGAGCGCTGGTGCGGGACGAGCGTTTGTGAGGTAACCCAATGTCCCGCAGGATCTGCTCCATCTCAGACCGGACCAGGGCCCCGGACAGACCTTTGAGCCAATCAAAGGAGAGAATGTTAAACCGGACAATCAGAGGAGAAAGGGATAAACCGGCCAATCAGAGGTGAGAGGGTTAAACCGGCCAATAAGAGGAGAGAAGGTTGAACCGGCCAATCAGAGGAAAGAGAAGGTTAAACCGGCCAATCAGAAGAGAGAGGGTTAAACCGGCCAATCAGAGGAGAAAGAGGTTAAACCGGCCAATCAGAGAGAGAGAGGGTTAAACCGGCCAATCAGAGGAGAGAGGGTTAAACCGGCCAATCAGAGGAGAGAGGGTTAAACCGGCCAATCAGAGAAGAGAGGGTTAAACCGGCCAATCAGAGGAGAGAGGGTTAAACCGGCCAATCAGAGGAGAGAGGATTAAACCGGCCAATCAGAGGAGAGAGGGTTAAACCGGCCAATCAGAGGAAAGAGGGTTAAACCGGCCAATCAGAGGAGAGAGGGTTAAACCGGCCAATCAGAAGAGAGAGGGTTAAACCGGCCAATCAGAGGAGAGAGGGTTAAACCGGCCAATCAGAGGAGAGAGGGTTAAACCGGCCAATCAGAGGAAGAGGGGTTAAACCGGCCAATCAGAGGAGAGAGGGTTAAACCGGCCAATCAGAGGAGAGAGAGGGTTAAACCGGCCAATCAGAGGAGAGAGGGTTAAACGGCCAATCAGAGGAGAGAGGGTTAAACCGGCCAATCAGAGGAAGAGAGGGTTAAACCGGCCAATCAGAGGAAAGAGAGGGTTAAACCGGCCAATCAGAGGAGAGAGGGTTAAACCGGCCAATCAGAGGAGGGTTAAACCGGCCAATCAGAGAAGAGAGGGTTAAACCGGCCAATCAGAGGAGAGAGGGGTTAAACCGGCCAATCAGAGGAGAGAGGGTTAAACCGGCCAATCAGAGGAGAGAGAGGGTTAAACCGGCCAATCAGAAGAGAGAGGGTTAAACCGGCCAATCAGAGAAGAGAGAGGGTTAAATCAGCCAATCAGAGGAGAGAGAGGGTTAAACCGGCCAATCAGAAGAGAGAGGGGTTAAACCAGCCAATCAGAGAGAGAGGGGTTAAACCGGCCAATCAGAGGAGAGAGGGTTAAACCAGCCAATCAGAGGAGAGAGGTTAAACCGGCCAATCAGAAGAGAGAGGGTTAAACCGGCCAATCAGAGGGAAGAGAGGGTTAAACAGGCCAATCAGAGGAGAGAGGGTTAAACCGGCCAATCAGAGGAGAGAGAGGGTTAAACCGGCCAATCAGAGGAGAGAGGGTTAAACCGGCCAATCAGAGGAGAGAGAGGTTAAACCGGCCAATCAGAGGAGAGAGGGTTAAACCGGCCAATCAGAGAAGGGTTAAACCGGCCAATCAGA
Source organism: Rhyacichthys aspro (assembly GCA_036850595.1). Classification (NCBI taxonomy): domain Eukaryota; kingdom Metazoa; phylum Chordata; class Actinopteri; order Gobiiformes; family Rhyacichthyidae; genus Rhyacichthys; species Rhyacichthys aspro. The sequence continues at coordinate 44,229 of JAWCTZ010000123.1, read as the reverse complement.
GGAGAGAGGGTTAAACCAGCCAATCAGAGGAGAGAGAGGTTAAACCGGCCAATCAGAGGAGAGAGGGGTTAAACCGGCCAATCAGAGGAGAGAGGGTTAAACCGGCCAATCAGAGAAGAGAGAGGGTTAAACCGGCCAATCAGAGAAGAGAGAGGGTTAAGCCGGCCAATCAGAGGAGAGAGAGGGGTTAAACCGGCCAATCAGAGGAGAGAGGGTTAAACCGGCCAATCAGAGGAGAGAGGGTTAAACTGGCCAATCAGAGGAGAGAGGGTTAAACCGGCCAATCAGAGGAGAGAGGTTAAACCGGCCAATCAGAGGAGAAGAGGGTTAAAACGGCCAATCAAGAGGAGAGAGGTTAAACCGGCCAATCAGAGGGGGTTAAACCGCGATAGAGGGTTAAACCGGCCAATCAGAGGAGAGAGGGTTAAACGGCCAATCAGAGGAAAGAGGGGTTAAACCGGCCAATCAGAAGAGAGAGAGAGGGTTAGGCCAATCAGAGGAGAGGGTTAAACCGGCCAATCAGAGGAGAGAGGGGTTAAACTGGCCAATCAGAGGAGAGAGGGGTTAAACCGGACAATCAGAGGAGAGAGAGGGGTTAAACTGGCCAATCAGAGAAGAGAGGGGTTAAACTGGCCAATCAGAGGAGAGAGAATTAAACCGGCCAATCAGAGGAGAGAGGGTTAAACTGGCCAATCAGAGGAGAGAGAGGGTTAAACCGGCCAATCAGAGGAGAGAGAGGTTAAACCGGCCAATCAGAGGAGAGAGGGTTACACCGACCAATCAGAGAAGAGAGGGTTAAACCGGCCAATCAGAGGAGAGAGGATTAAACCGGCCAATCAGAGGAGAGAGAGGGTTAAACGGCCAATCAGAGGAGAGAGGTTAAACCGGCCAATCAGAGGAGAGAGGGGTTAAACCGGCCAATCAGAGGAGAGAGGGTTAAACCGGCCAATCAGAGGAGAGAGGGTTAAACCGGCCAATCAGAGGAAGAGAAGGGTTAAACCGGCCAATCAGAGGAGAGAGAGGGTTAAACCGGCCAATCAGAGGAGAGAGGTTAAACCGGCCAATCAGAGAAGAGAGGGTTAAACCGGCCAATCAGAAGAGAGAGGGTTAAACCAGCCAATCAGAGGAGAGAGGGTTAAACCGGCCAATCAGAGGAAAGAGGGTTAAACCGGCCAATCAGAGGAGAGAGGGTTAAACCGGCCAATCAGAGGAGAGAGACTTAAACCGGCCAATCAGAGACTAGAGGGGTTAAACCGGCCAATCAGAGGAGAGAGAGGGTTAAACCGGCCAATCAGAGAAGAGAGGGGTTAAACCAGCCAAACAGAGTAAGGACAGAGGGCACAGAGTGAGGACAGAGGAGAAACATTGAGGACAGAGAAGGTTTACCGATGGTGGAGGCCTCACTCTCGTGTTCAGAGCCTAGTCCGGCGTCGCTGGAACTGACCGAGGCCCCTCTTCGTCCTGGAACAGAGTTAAATACCGACATCTCAGAGAAATAAACGTTAAAGTAATTCATCAATTAATTCAGTTTTTAATCCAACAGCTGTTGTGGAAGACAATATTAAACATTTAACCAGGATTTACATGTTGGCAACATTTCCAGCTTTTTTTCAGCTTTTTGATTCATCATCACATTCATGTTCCTCTTGGTTCCATCGGAGTGTGTATCGTATAAATGTCGTACCTTTTTGCAGTTGGAGACGGGGGAGCAGGAGTTCCTGCAGGAGCTGATGGATGGCTCCGGCTCCGTCTTCAGCAGCGTCAGGTAATAGTCCGTTCCCAGGTGAGTCCTCAGAAACAGGGAGGAGCCCACGCAGCACAGCTTCCCGTGAGACATGATGGCAATGCGGTCTCAAGAATGTCCGCCTCGTCCATGTGGTGAGTGGACAGGATGATGGTGCGACCTGCGAACGCCACAAACACAAATCTCACAGGTGTCCCAGCAGCGAGACCCCCACCGCAGTGTGAGGTTTGTCCCACCTGTCCTGTACTTCAGCAGCAGGTCCCAGATCCCCGTCGGCGTAAGGGTCCACTCCGGCTGTGGGTTCGTCTAAAATCACCACCTTGGACCCTCCGGCGAAAGCCAGGGCCACGGAGAGTTTGCGCTACATACCCCGGAGAGAGCGCTGGTGCGGGACGAGCGTTTGTGAGGTAACCCAATGTCCCGCAGGATCTGCTCCATCTCAGACCGGACCAGGGCCTCGGACAGACCTTTGAGCCAATCAAAGGAGAGAATGTTAAACCGGACAATCAGAGGAGAAGGGATAAACCGGCCAATCAGAGGTGAGAGGTTAAACCGGCCAATCAGAGGAGAGAAGGTTGAACCGCCAATCAGAGGAAAGACAAGGATTAAACCGCCAATAAGAGAGAGAGAGGGTTTAGACGGCCAATCAGAGGAGAGAGGGTTAAACCGGCCAATGGAGAGAAGAGAGAGGTGTTAAACCGGCCAATAAGAGGAGAGAAAAAGGGTTAAACCGGCCAATCAGAGGGGAAGGGGTTAAACCGGCCAATCAGAGAAGAGAGGGTTAAACGGGCCAATCAGAGGAGAGAGGGTTAAACCGGCCAATCAGAGGAAAGAGGGTTAAACCGGCCAATCAGAGGAGAGAGAGGGTTAAACCGGCCAATCAGAAGAGAGAGGGTTGAACCGGCCAATCAGAGGAGAGAGGGTTAAACTGGCCAATCAGAGGAGAGAGGGTTAAACCGGCCAATCAGAGAGAGAGAGGGTTAAACGGGCCAATCAGAGGAGAGAGGGTTAAACCGCCAATCAGAGGAGAGAGGGGTTAAACCGGCCAATCAGAGGAGAGAGGGTTAAACCGGCCAATCAGAAAGAGAGAGGGTTAAACCAGCCAATCAGAGGAGAGAGGGGTTAAACCGGCCAATCAGAGGAGAGAGAGGGGTTAAACTGGCCAATCAGAGGGAGAGGGGTTAAACCGGCCAATCAGAGGAGAGAGGGGTTAAACCGGCCAATCAGAGGAGAGAGAGGGTTAAACCGGCCAATCAGAGAGAGAGAGGGTTAAACTGGCCAATCAGAGGAGAGAGAGGGTTAAACCGGCCAATCAGAGGAGAGAGGGTTAAACCGGCCAATCAGAGGAGAAAGAGGGGTTAAACCGGCAAATCAGAGGAGAGAGGGTTAAACCGGCCAATCAGAGGAGAGAGGGTTAAACGGCCAATCAGAAGAGAGAGGGTTAAACCAGCCAATCAGAGGAGAGAGAGGGGTTAAATCGGCCAATCAGAGGAGAGAGGGGTTAAACCGGCCAATCAGAGAGAGAGGGTTAAACTGGGAAATCAGAGGAGAGAGGGGTTCAACCGGCCAATCTGAGAGAGAGGGGTTAAACCGGCCAATCAGAGAAGAGAGGGGTTGTACTGGCCAATCAGAAGAGAGAGGGTTAAACCAGCCAATCAGAGGAGAGAGAGGGGTTAAACAGGCCAATCAAAGGAGAGAGGGTTAAACCGGCCAATCAGAGGAGAGAGGGTTAAACCGGCCAATCAGAAGAAAGACAGGGATTAAACCGGCCAATAAGAAGAGAGAGAGGGGTTCAGACGGCAAATCAGAGGAGAGAGGGTTGAACCGGCCAATCAGAGGAGAGAGAGGGGTTAAACTGGCAAATCAGAGGAGAGAGGGTGAAACCGGCCAATCAGAGGAAAGACAGGGATTAAACCGGCCAATAAGAAGAGAGAGAGGGGTTCAGACGGCAAATCAGAGGAGAGAGGGTTGAACCGGCCAATCAGAGGAGAGAGAGGGGTTAAACTGGCAAATCAGAGGAGAGAGGGGTTCAACCGGCCAATCTGAGGGGAGAGAGGGGTTAAACCGGCCAATCAGAGGAGAGATGGTTAAACCGGCCAATCAGAGGAGAGAGGGTTAAACCGGCCAATCAGAGGAGAGAGGGTTAAACCGACCAATCAGAGAAGAGAGGGGTTGAACTGGCCAATCAGAAGAGAGAGGGTTAAACCAGCCAATCAGAGGAGAGAGAGGGGTTAAACAGGCCAATCAGAGGAGAGAGGGTTAAACCGGCCAATCAGAGGAGAGAGAGGGGTTCAACCGGCCAATCAGAGAAGAGAGGGGATAAACTGGCCAATCAGAGGAGAGAGACTTAAACCCGCCAATCAGAGACTAGAGGGGTTAAACCGGCCAATCAGAGGAGAGAGAGGGGTTAAACCGGCCAATCAGAGAAGAGAGGGGTTAAACCAGCCAAACAGAGTAAGGACAGAGGGCACAGAGTGAGGACAGAGGAGAAACATTGAGGACAGAGAAGGTTTACTGATGGTGGAGGCCTCACTCGTGTTCAGAGCCTAGTCCGGCGTCGCTGGAACTGACCGAGGCCCCGTCTTCCTCCTGGAACAGAGTTAAATACCGACATCTCAGAGAAATAAACGTTAAAGTAATTCATCAATTAATTCAGTTTTTAATCCAACAGCTGTTGTGGAAGACAATATTAAACATTTAACCAGGATTTACATGTTGGCAACATTTCCAGCTTTTTTCAGCTTTTTGATTCATCATCACATTCATGTTTCTCTTGGTTCCATCGGAGTGTGTATCGTATAAATGTCGTACCTTTTGCAGTTGGAGACGGGGAGCAGGAGTTCCTGCAGGAGCTGATGGATGGCTCCGGCCCCGTCTTCAGCAGCGTCAGGTAATAGTCCGTTCCCAGGTGAGTCCTCAGAAACAGGGAGGAGCCCACGCAGCACAGCTTCCCGTGAGACATGATGGCAATGCGGTCTCCAAGAATGTCCGCCTCGTCCATGTGGTGAGTGGACAGGATGATGGTGCGACCTGCGAACGCCACAAACACAAATCTCACAGGTGTCCCAGCAGCGAGACCCCCACCGCAGTGTGAGGTTTGTCCCACCTGTCCTGTACTTCAGCAGCAGGTCCAAGATCCCCCGTCGAGCGTAAGGGTCCACTCCGGCTGTGGGTTCGTCTAAAATCACCACCTTGGACCCTCCGACGAAAGCCAGGGCCACGTAGAGTTTGCGCTACATACCCCCGGAGAGAGCGCTGGTGCGGGACGAGCGTTTGTGAGGTAACCCAATGTCCCGCAGGATCTGCTCCATCTCAGACCGGACCAGGGCCCTGGACAGACCTTTGAGCCAATCAAAGGAGAGAATGTTAAACCGGACAATCAGAGGAGAAAGGGATAAACCGGCCAATCAGAGGTGAGAGGGTTAAATCGGCCAATGAGAGGAGAGAAGGTTGAACCGGCCAATCAGAGGAAAGACAAGGATTAAACCGGCCAATAAGAAGAGAGAGAGGGGTTCAGACGGCAAATCAGAGGAGAGAGGGTTAAACCGGACGACCAGAGAAGAGAGAGGTGTTGCACCGGCCAATAAGGGGAGAGAAAAGGGTTAAACCGGCCAATCAGAGGGGAAGGGGTTAACCCGGCCAATCAGAGAAGAGAGGATTAAACCGGCCAATCAGAGGAGAGAGGGTTGAACCGGCCAATCAGAGGAAAGAGGGTTAATCCGGCCAATCAGAGGAGGGAGGGTTAAACCGGCCAATCAGAAGAGAGAGGGTTGAACCGGCCAATCAGAGGAAAGAGGGTTAATCTGGCCAATCAGAGGAGGGAGGGTTAAGCCGGCCAATCAGAGAAGAGAGGGTTCAACGGGCCAATCACAGGAGAGAGGGTTAAACCGGCCAATCAGAGGAGAGAGGGTTAAACCGACCAATCAGAGAAGAGAGGGGTTGTACTGGCCAATCAGAAGAGAGAGGGTTAAACCAGCCAATCAGAGGAGAGAGGGTTAAACCGGCCAATCAGAGGAGAAAAAGGGGTTAAACTGGCAAATCAGAGGAGAGAGGATTAAACCGACCAATCAGAGAAGAGAGGGGTTGTAATGGCCAATCAGAAGAGAGAGGGTTAAACCGACCAATCAGAGAAGAGAGGGGTTAAACTGGCCAATCAGAGAGAGAGAGGGTTAAACCGGCCAATCAGAGGAGAGAGGGTTAAACCGGCCAATCAGAGGAGAAAGAGGGGTTAAACTGGCCAATCAGAGGAGAGAGGGTTAAACCGGCCAATCAGAGAAGAGAGGGGTTGAATGGCCAATCAGAAGAGAGAGGGTTAAACCAGCCAATCAGAGGAGAGAGAGGGTTAAACCGGCCAATCAGAGGAGAGAGAGGGGTTCAACCGGCCAATCAGAGAAGAGAGCGGATAAACTGGCCAATCAGAGGAGAGAGATTTAAACCCGCCAATCAGAGACTAGAGGGGTTAAACCGACCAATCAGAGAAGAGAGGGGTTGTACTGGCCAATCAGAAGAGAGAGGGTTAAACCAGCCAATCAGAGGAGAGAGAGGGGTTAAACAGGCCAATCAAAGGAGAGAGGGTTAAACCGGCCAATCAGAGGAGAGAGGGTTAAACCGGCCAATCAGAATAAAGACAGGGATTAAACCGGCCAATAAGAAGAGAGAGAGGGGTTCAGACGGCAAATCAGAGGAGAGAGGGTTGAACCGGCCAATCAGAGGAGAGAGAGGGGTTAAACTGGCAAATCAGAGGAGAGAGGGTGAAACTGGCCAATCAGAGGAAAGACAGGGATTAAACCGGCCAATAAGAAGAGAGAGAGGGGTTCAGACGGCAAATCAGAGGAGAGAGGGTTGAACCGGCCAATCAGAGGAGAGAGAGGGGTTAAACTGGCAAATCAGAGGAGAGAGGGGTTCAACCGGCCAATCTGAGGGGAGAGAGGGGTTAAACCGGCCAATCAGAGGAGAGATGGTTAAACCGGCCAATCAGAGGAGAGAGGGTTAAACCGGCCAATCAGAGGAGAGAGGGTTAAACCGACCAATCAGAGAAGAGAGGGGTTGTAATGGCCAATCAGAAGAGAGAGGGTTAAACCAGCCAATCAGAGGAGAGAGAGGGGTTAAACAGGCCAATCAGAGGAGAGAGGGTTAAACCGGCCAATCAGAGGAGAGAGAGGGGTTAAACCGGCCAATCAGAGAAGAGAGGGGATAAACTGGCCAATCAGAGGAGAGAGACTTAAACCCGCCAATCAGAGACTAGAGGGGTTAAACCGGCCAATCAGAGGAGAGAGAGGGGTTAAACCGGCCAATCAGAGAAGAGAGGGGTTAAACCAGCCAAACAGAGTAAGGACAGAGGGCACAGAGTGAGGACAGAGGAGAAACATTGAGGACAGAGAAGGTTTACTGATGGTGGAGGCCTCACTCTCGTGTTCAGAGCCTAGTCCGGCGTCGCTGGAACTGACCGAGGCCCCGTCTTCCTCCTGGAACAGAGTTAAATACCGACATCTCAGAGAAATAAACGTTAAAGTAATTCATCAATTAATTCAGTTTTTAATCCAACAGCTGTTGTGGAAGACAATATTAAACATTTAACCAGGATTTACATGTTGGCAACATTTCCAGCTTTTTTTCAGCTTTTTGATTCATCATCACATTCATGTTTCTCTTGGTTCCATCGGAGTGTGTATCGTATAAATGTCGTACCTTTGTGCAGTTGGAGACGGGGGAGCAGGAGTTCCTGCAGGAGCTGATGGATGGCTCCGGCTCCGTCTTCAGCAGCGTCAGGTAATAGTCCGTTCCCAGGTGAGTCCTCAGAAACAGGGAGGAGCCCACGCAGCACAGCTTCCCGTGAGACATGATGGCAATGCGGTCTCCAAGAATGTCCGCCTCGTCCATGTGGTGAGTGGACAGGATGATGGTGCGACCTGCGAACGCCACAAACACAAATCTCACAGGTGTCCCAGCAGCGAGACCCCCACCGCAGTGTGAGGTTTGTCCCACCTGTCCTGTACTTCAGCAGCAGGTCCCAGATCCCCCGTCGAGCGTAAGGGTCCACTCCGGCTGTGGGTTCGTCTAAAATCACCACCTTGGACCCTCCGACGAAAGCCAGGGCCACGTAGAGTTTGCGCTACATACCCCCGGAGAGAGCGCTGGTGCGGGACGAGCGTTTGTGAGGTAACCCAATGTCCCGCAGGATCTGCTCCATCTCAGACCGGACCAGGGCCCCGGACAGACCTTTGAGCCAATCAAAGGAGAGAATGTTAAACCGGACAATCAGAGGAGAAAGGGATAAACCGGCCAATCAGAGGTGAGAGGGTTAAATCGGCCAATAAGAGGAGAGAAGGTTGAACCGGCCAATCAGAGGAAAGACAAGGATTAAACCGGCCAATAAGAAGAGAGAGAGGGGTTCAGACGGCAAATCAGAGGAGAGAGGGTTAAACCGGACGACCAGAGAAGAGAGAGGTGTTGCACCGGCCAATAAGAGGAGAGAAAAGGGTTAAACCGGCCAATCAGAGGGGAAGGGGTTAACCCGGCCAATCAGAGAAGAGAGGATTAAACCGGCCAATCAGAGGAGAGAGGGTTGAACCGGCCAATCAGAGGAAAGAGGGTTAATCCGGCCAATCAGAGGAGGGAGGGTTAAACCGGCCAATCAGAAGAGAGAGGGTTGAACCGGCCAATCAGAGGAAAGAGGGTTAAACTGGCCAATCAGAGGAGAGAGGGTTAAACCGGCCAATCAGAGAAGAGAGGGTTAAACTGGCCAATCAGAGGAGAGAGGGTTAAACCGGCCAATCAGAGGAGAGAGGGTTAAACCGGCCAATCAGAGGAGAGAGAGGTTAAACCGGCCAATCAGAGGAGAGAGAGGGGTTCAGACGGCAAATCAGAGGAGAGAGGGTTAAACCGGCCAACCAGAGAAGAGAGAGGTGTTAAACCGGCCAATCAGAGGAGAGAGAGGGGTTAAACCGGCCAATCAGAGGGGAAAGGGTTAAACCGGCCAATAAGAGAGGGGTTAAACCGGCCAATCAGAGGAGAGAGGGTTAAACCGGCCAATCAGAGGAGAGAGAGGGGTTAAACGGCCAATCAGAGGAGAGAGAGGGGTTCAAACGGCAAATCAGAGGAGAGAGGGTTAAACTGGCCAATCAGAGAAGAGAGAGGGTTAAACTGGCCAATCAGAGGAGAGAGAGGGGTTAAACCGGCCAATCAGAGGAAAGAGGGTTAAACTGGCCAATCAGAGGAGAGAGGGTTAAACCGGCCAATCAGAGAAGAGAGGGTTAAACTGGCCAATCAGAGGAGAGAGGGTTAAATCGGAGAAAGAGGGTTAAACCGGCCAATCAGAGGAGAGAGGGGTTAAACCGGCCAATCAGAGGAGAGAGGGTTAAACCGGCCAATCAGAAGAGAGAGGGGTTAAACGGCCAATCAGAGGAGAGAGGGTTAAACCAGCCAATCAGAGGAGAGAGAGGGGTTAAACTGGCCAATCAGAGGAGAGAGGGGTTAAACCGGCCAATCAGAGGGGAGAGAGGGGTTAAACAGGCCAATCAGAGAGAGAGAGGGTTAAACCGGCCAATCAGAGAAGAGAGGGGTTAAACCGGCCAATCAGAGGAGAGAGGGTTAAACCGGCCAATCAGAGGAGAGAGGGTTAAACCGGCCAATCAGAAAAGAGAGGGGTTAAACCGGCCAATCAGAGGAGAGAGGGTTAAACCGGCCAATCAGAGAAGAGAGGGGTTAAACTGGCCAATCAGAGGAGAGAGGGTTAAACCGGCCAATCAGAGGAGAGAGGGTTAAACTGGCCAATCAGAGAAGAGAGAGGGTTAAACCGGCCAATCAGGGGAGAGAGAGGGGTTAAACCGGCTAATCAGAGGGGAAAGGGTAAAACCGGCCAATCAGAGAAAGAGAGGGGTTAAACCGGCCAATCAGAGGAGAGAGAGGGTTAAACCGGCCAATCAGAGGAAGAGAGGGTTAAACTGGCCAATCAGAGGAGAGAGGGTTAAACCGGCCAATCAGAGGAGAGAGGGTTAAACCGGCCAATCAGAGGAGAGAGGGGTTAAACGGGCCAATCAGAGGAGAAAGAGGGTTAAATCGGCCAATCAGAGGAGAGAGGGGTTAAACGGGCCAATCAGAGGAGAGAGGGTTAAACCGGCCAATCAGAGGAGAGAGGGTTAATCCGCCAATCAGAGGAAAGAGAGGGATTAAACCGCCAATAAGAGAGAGAGAGAGGGGTTAAACCGGCCAATCAGAGGAGAGAGGGTTAAACCGGCCAATCAGAGGAGAGAGAGGGGTTAAACTGGCAAATCAGAGGAGAGAGGGGTTCAACCGGCCAATCTGAGGGGAGAGAGGGGTTAAACAGGCCAATCAGAGAAGAGAGGGTTTAAACCGGCCAATCACAGGAGAGAAAGGGGTTAAATCGGCCAATCAGAGGAGAGAGAGGGGTTAAACCGGCCAATCAGAGGAGAGAGAGGGGTTAAACTGGCAAATCAGAGGAGAGAGGGTTAAACCGGCCAATCAGAGGGGAGAGAGGGGTTAAACAGGCCAATCAGAGAAGAGAGGGTTAAACCGGCCAATCAGAGGAGAGAGAGGGTTAAACCGCCAATCAGAGGAGAGAGAGGGGTTAAACCGGCCAATCAGAGGAGAAAGGGTTAAACCGGCCAATCAGAAAGAGAGGGTTAAACCGGCCAATCAGAGGAGAGAGGGTTAAACCGCCAATCAGAGAAGAGAGGGGTTAAATGGCCAATCAGAGGAGAGAGGGTTAAACCAGCCAATCAGAGGAGAGAGAGGGGTTAAACTGGCCAATCAGAGGAGAGAGGGGTTAAACCGGCCAATCAGAGGAGAGAGGGGTTAAACCGGCCAATCAGAAGAGAGAGAGGGTTAAACCGGCCAATCAGAGGAGAGAGGGTTAAACTGGCCAATCAGAGGAGAGAGGGTTAAACCGGCCAATCAGAGAAGAGAGGGTTAAACGGGCCAATCAGAGGAGAGAGGGTTAAACCGCCAATCAGAGGAGAGAGGGTTAAACCGGCCAATCAGAGGAAAGAGAGGGTTAAACCGGCCAATCAGAGGAGAGAAAGGGGTTAAACGGCCAATCAGAGGAGAGAGGGTTAAACCGGCCAATCAGAGAAGAGAGAGGGTTAAACCGGCCAATCAGAGGAGAGAGAGGGTTAAACCGGCCAATCAGAGAGGAAAGGGTTAAACCGGCCAATCAGAGAAGAGAGGGGTTAAACCGGCCAATCAGAGGAGAGAGGGTTAAACCGGCCAATCAGAGAAGAGAGGGTTAAACTGGCCAATCAGAGGAGAGAGGGTTAAACGGCCAATCAAGGAGAGAGAGGGTTAAACCGGCCAATCAGAGGAGAGAGGGGTTAAACGGCCAATCAGAGGAGAGAGAGGGTTAAACCGGCCAATCAGAGGAGAGAGGGGTTAAACCGGCCAATCAGAGGAGAGAGGGTTAAACCGCCAATCAGAGGAGAGAGGGGTTAAACCGGCCAATCAGAGGAGAGAGAGGGTTAAACCGGCCAATCAGAAGAGAGAGAGGGGTTAAACGGCCAATCAGAGGAGAGAGGGTTAAACCGCCAATCAGAGGAGAGAGAGGGGTTAAACTGGCCAATCAGAGGAGAGAGGGGTTAAACCGCCAATCAGAGGAGAGAGGGGTTAAACCGCCAATCAGAGGAGAGAGGGTTAAACCGCCAATCAGAGGAGAGAGAGGGGTTAAACCGGCCAATCAGAGGAGAGAGGGTTAAACCGGCCAATCAGAGAAGAGAGGGGGTTAAACTGGCCAATCAGAAGAGAGAGGGTTAAACCGGCCAATCAGAGGAGAGAGGGGTTAAACCGGCCAATCAGAGGAGAGAGGGGGGTTAAACTGGCCAATCAGAGGAGAGAGGGTTAAACCGGCCAATCAGAGAAGAGAGGGGTTAAACGGCCAATCAGAAGAGAGAGGGTTAAACCGGCCAATCAGAGGAGAGAGAGGGTTAAACCGGCCAATCAGAGGAGAGAGAGGGGTTAAACCGGCCAATCAGAGAGAGAGAGGGTTAAACTGGCCAATCAGAGAGAGAGAGGGTTAAACCGGCCAATCAGAGGAGAGAGGGGTTAAACCGGCCAATCAGAGAAGAGAGGGGTTAAACTGGCCAATCAGAGGAGAGAGGGTTAAACCGGCCAATCAGAGGAGAGAGAGGGGTTAAACCGGCCAATCAGAGGAGAGAGGGTTAAACCGGCCAATCAGAGGAGAGAGAGGGTTAAACCAGCCAATCAGAGGAAAGACAGGGATTAAACCGGCCAATCAGAAGAGAGAGAGGGGTTCAAACAGCAAATCAGAGGAGAGAGGGTTGAACCGGCCAATCAGAGGAGAGAGAGGGGTTAAACAGGCCAATCAGAGGAGAGAGGGTTAAACCGGCCAATCAGAGGAAAGAGAGGGATTAAACCGGCCAATCAGAAGAGAGAGAGGGGTTCAAACGGCAAATCAGAGGAGAGAGGGTTAAACCGGCCAATCAGAGGAGAGAGAGGGGTTAAACTGGCAAATCAGAGGAGAGAGGGGTTCAACCGGCCAATCTGAGGGGAGAGAGGGGTTAAACCGGCCAATCAGAGGAGAGATGGTTAAACCGGCCAATCAGAGGAGAGAGGGTTAAACCGGCCAATCAGAGGAGAGAGGGTTAAACCGGCCAATCAGAGAAGAGAGGGGTTGTAATGGCCAATCAGAAGAGAGAGGGTTAAACCAGCCAATCAGAGGAGAGAGAGGGGTTAAACAGGCCAATCAGAGGAGAGAGGGTTAAACCGGCCAATCAGAGGAGAGAGAGGGGTTCAACCGGCCAATCAGAGAAGAGAGGGGATAAACTGGCCAATCAGAGGAGAGAGACTTAAACCCGCCAATAAGAGACTAGAGGGGTTAAACCGGCCAATCAGAGGAGAGAGAGGGGTTAAACCGGCCAATCAGAGAAGAGAGGGGTTAAACCAGCCAAACAGAGTAAGGACAGAGGGCACAGAGTGAGGACAGAGGAGAAACATTGAGGACAGAGAAGGTTTACTGATGGTGGAGGCCTCACTCTCGTGTTCAGAGCCTAGTCCGGCGTCGCTGGAACTGACCGAGGCCCCGTCTTCCTCCTGGAACAGAGTTAAATACCGACATCTCAGAGAAATAAACGTTAAAGTAATTCATCAATTAATTCAGTTTTTAATCCAACAGCTGTTGTGGAAGACAATATTAAACATTTAACCAGGATTTACATGTTGGCAACATTTCCAGCTTTTTTTCAGCTTTTTGATTCATCATCACATTCATGTTTCTCTTGGTTCCATCGGAGTGTGTATCGTATAAATGTCGACCTTTTGCAGTTGGAGACGGGGAGCAGGAGTTCCTGCAGGAGCTGATGGATGGCTCGGCCCGTCTTCAGCAGCGTCAGGTAATAGTCCGTTCCCAGGTGAGTCCTCAGAAACAGGGAGGAGCCCACGCAGCACAGCTTCCCGTGAGACATGATGGCAATGCGGTTCCAAGAATGTCCGCCTCGTCCATGTGGTGAGTGGACAGGATGATGGTGCCCTGCGAACGCCACAAACACAAATCTCACAGGTGTCCCAGCAGCGAGACCCCCACCGCAGTGTGAGGTTTGTCCCACCTGTCCTGTACTTCAGCAGCAGGTCCCAGATCCCCGTCGAGCGTAAGGGTCCACTCCGGCTGTGGGTTCGTCTAAAATCACCACCTTGGACCCTCCGACGAAAGCCAGGGCCACGTAGAGTTTGCGCTACATACCCCGGAGAGAGCTGGTGCGGGACGAGCGCTTGTGGTAACCCAATGTCCCGCAGGATCTGCTCCATCTCAGACCGGACCAGGGCCTCGGACAGACCTTTGAGCCAATCAGAGGAGAGAATGTTAAACCGGACAATCAGAGGAGAAAGGGATAAACCGCCAATCAGAGGTGAGAGGGTTAAATCCGCCAATCAGAGGAGAGAAGGTTGAACCGGCCAATCAGAGGAAAGACAAGGATTAAACCGGCCAATAAGAGAGAGAGAGGGTTCAGACGGCCAATCAGAGGAGAGAGGGTTAAACCGGCCAATCAGAGAAGAGAGAGGTGTTGAACCGGCCAATCAGAGGAGAGAGAAAGGGTTAAACCGGCCAATCAGAGGAAAGAGGGTTAACCGGCCAATCAGAGGAGAGAGGGTTAAACCGGCCAATCAGAGGAGAGAGAGGGGTTAAACTGGCAAATCAGAGGAGAGAGGGGTTAAACCGGCCAATCAGAGGAGAGAGAGGAGTTAAACCGGCCAATCAGAGGAGAGAGGGTTAAACCGGCCAATCAGAGGAGAGAGGGTTAAACCGGCCAATCAGAGGAGAGAGGGTTAAACCGACCAATCAGAGAAGAGAGGGGTTGTACTGGCCAATCAGAAGAGAGAGGGTTAAACCAGCCAATCAGAGGAGAGAGGGTTAAACCGGCCAATCAGAGGAGAAAAAGGGGTTAAACTGGCAAATCAGAGGAGAGAGGATTAAACCGACCAATCAGAGAAGAGAGGGGTTGTAATGGCCAATCAGAAGAGAGAGGGTTAAACCAGCCAATCAGAGGAGAGAGAGGGTTAAACCGGCCAATCAGAGGAGAGAGAGGGGTTCAACCGGCCAATCAGAGATGAGAGCGGATAAACTGGCCAATCAGAGGAGAGAGATTTAAACCCGCCAATCAGAGACTAGAGGGGTTAAACCGACCAATCAGAGAAGAGAGGGGTTGTACTGGCCAATCAGAAGAGAGAGGGTTAAACCAGCCAATCAGAGGAGAGAGAGGGGTTAAACAGGCCAATCAAAGGAGAGAGGGTTAAACCGGCCAATCAGAGGAGAGAGGGTTAAACCGGCCAATCAGAATAAAGACAGGGATTAAACCGGCCAATAAGAAGAGAGAGAGGGGTTCAGACGGCAAATCAGAGGAGAGAGGGTTGAACCGGCCAATCAGAGGAGAGAGAGGGGTTAAACTGGCAAATCAGAGGAGAGAGGGTGAAACTGGCCAATCAGAGGAAAGACAGGGATTAAACCGGCCAATAAGAACAGAGAGAGGGGTTCAGACGGCAAATCAGAGGAGAGAGGGTTGAACCGGCCAATCAGAGGAGAGAGAGGGGTTAAACTGGCAAATCAGAGGAGAGAGGGGTTCAACCGGCCAATCTGAGGGGAGAGAGGGGTTAAACCGGCCAATCAGAGGAGAGAGGGTTAAACCGGCCAATCAGAGGAGAGAGGGTTAAACCGGCCAATCAGAGGAGAGAGGGTTAAACCGACCAATCAGAGAAGAGAGGGGTTATGACGGCCAAACAGAAGAGAGAGGGTTAAACCGGCCAATCAGAGGAGAGAGAGGGTTAAACAGGCCAATCAGAGGAGAGAGGGTTAAACCGGCCAATCAGAGAAGAGAGGGGTTAAACCGGCCAATCAGAGAAGAGAGGGGATAAACTGGCCAATCAGAGGAGAGAGACTTAAACCCGCCAATCAGAGACTAGAGGGGTTAAACCGGCCAATCAGAGGAGAGAGAGGGGTTAAACCGGCCAATCAGAGAAGAGAGGGGTTAAACCAGCCAAACAGAGTAAGGACAGAGGGCACAGAGTGAGGACAGAGGAGAAACATTGAGGACAGAGAAGGTTTACTGATGGTGGAGGCCTCACTCTCGTGTTCAGAGCCTAGTCCGGCGTCGCTGGAACTGACCGAGGCCCCGTCTTCCTCCTGGAACAGAGTTAAATACCGACATCTCAGAGAAATAAACGTTAAAGTAATTCATCAATTAATTCAGTTTTTAATCCAACAGCTGTTGTGGAAGACAATATTAAACATTTAACCAGGATTTACATGTTGGCAACATTTCCAGCTTTTTTTCAGCTTTTGATTCATCATCACATTCATGTTCCTCTTGGTTCCATCGGAGTGTGTATCGTATAAATGTCGTACCTTTGTGCAGTTGGAGACGGGGAGCAGGAGTTCCTGCAGGAGCTGATGGATGGCCCCGCCCGTCTTCAGCAGCGTCAGGTAATAGTCCGTTCCCAGGTGAGTCCTCAGAAACAGGGAGGAGCCCACGCAGCACAGCTTCCCGTGAGACATGATGGCAATGCGGTCTCCAAGAATGTCCGCCTCGTCCATGTGGTGAGTGGACAGGATGATGGTGCGACCTGCGAACGCCACAAACACAAATCTCACAGGTGTCCCAGCAGCGAGACCCCCACCGCAGTGTGAGGTTTGTCCCACCTGTCCTGTACTTCAGCAGCAGGTCCCAGATCCCCCGTCGAGCGTAAGGGTCCACTCCGGCTGTGGGTTCGTCTAAAATCACCACCTTGGACCCTCCGACGAAAGCCAGGGCCACGTAGAGTTTGCGCTACATACCCCCGGAGAGAGCGCTGGTGCGGGACGAGCGTTTGTGAGGTAACCCAATGTCCCGCAGGATCTGCTCCATCTCAGACCGGACCAGGGCCCCGGACAGACCTTTGAGCCAATCAAAGGAGAGAATGTTAAACCGGACAATCAGAGGAGAAAGGGATAAACCGGCCAATCAGAGGTGAGAGGGTTAAATCGGCCAATGAGAGGAGAGAAGGTTGAACCGGCCAATCAGAGGAAAGACAAGGATTAAACCGGCCAATAAGAAGAGAGAGAGGGGTTCAGACGGCAAATCAGAGGAGAGAGGGTTAAACCGGACGACCAGAGAAGAGAGAGGTGTTGCACCGGCCAATAAGAGGAGAGAAAAGGGTTAAACCGGCCAATCAGAGGGGAAGGGGTTAACCCGGCCAATCAGAGAAGAGAGGATTAAACCGGCCAATCAGAGGAGAGAGGGTTGAACCGGCCAATCAGAGGAAAGAGGGTTAATCCGGCCAATCAGAGGAGGGAGGGTTAAACCGGCCAATCAGAAGAGAGAGGGTTGAACCGGCCAATCAGAGGAAAGAGGGTTAATCTGGCCAATCAGAGGAGGGAGGGTTAAGCCGGCCAATCAGAGAAGAGAGGGTTAAACGGGCCAATCACAGGAGAGAGGGTTAAACCGCCCAATAAGAGGAGAGAGGGTTAAACCGACCAATCAGAGGAAAGACAGGGATTAAACCGGCCAATCAGAGGAGAGAAAGGGGTTAAACAGGCCAATCAGAGGAGAGAGGGTTAAACCGGCCAATCAGAGAAGAGAGAGGTGTTAAACCGGCCAATCAGAGGAGAGAGAGGGTTAAACCGGCCAATCAGAGGAGAAAGGGTTAAACCGGCCAATAAGAGAGGGGTTAAACCGGCCAATCAGAGGAGAGAGGGTTGAACCGGCCAATCAGAGGAGAGAGAGGGGTTAAATCGGCAAATCAGAGGAGAGAGAGGGGTTCAGACGGCAAATCAGAGGAGAGAGGGTTAAACTGGCCAACCAGAGAAGAGAGAGGTGTTAAACTGGCCAGTCAGAGGAGAGAGAGGGGTTAAACCGGCCAATCAGAGGAAAGAGTGTTAATCTGGCCAATCAGAGGAGGGAGGGTTAAACCGGCCAATCAGAGAAGTGAGGGTTAAACTGGTCAATCAGAGGAGAGAGGGTTAAATCGGATAAAGAGGGTTAAATCGGCCAATCAGAGGAGGGAGGGGTTAAACGGGCCAATCAGAGGAGAGAGGGTTAAACCGGCCAATCAGAAGAGAGAGGGGTTCAGACGGCAAATCAGAGGAGAGAGGGTTGAACCAGCCAATCAGAGGAGAGAGAGGGGTTAAACTGGCAAATCAGAGGAGAGAGGGGTTCAACCGGCCAATCTGAGGGGAGAGAGGGGTTAAACAGGCCAATCAGAGAAGAGAGGGTTTAAACCGGCCAATCACAGGAGAGATAGGGGTTAAATCGGCCAATCAGAGGAGAGAGAGGGGTTAAACCGGCCAATCAGAGGGGAAAGGGTTAACCCGGCCAATCAGAAAAGAGAGTGTTACACCGGCCAATCAGAGGAGAGATGGTTAAACCCGCCAATCAGAGAAGAGAGGGGTTGTACTTGCCAATCAGAAGAGAGAGGGTTAAACCAGCCAATCAGAGGAGAGAGGGTTAAACTGGCCAACCAGAGAAGAGAGAGGTGTTAAACCGGCCAGTCATGGGAGAGAGAGGGGTTAAACCGGCCAATCAGAGGGGAAAGGGTTAAACCGGCCAATCAGAGAAGAGAGGGGTTAATCCGGCCAATCAGAGGAGGGAGGGTTAAACCGGCCAATCAGAGAAGAGAGGGTTAAACTGGTCAATCAGAGGAGAGAGGGTTAAATCGGCCAATCTAAGGAGAAAGAGGGTTAAATCGGCCAATCAGAGGAGAGAGGGGTTAAACGGGCCAATCAGAGGAGAAAGAGGGTTAAATCGGCCAATCAGAGGAGAGAGGGGTTAAACGGGCCAATCAGAGGAGAGAGGGTTAAACCGGCCAATCAGAGGAGAGAGGGTGAAACCGGCCAATCAGAGGAAAGACAGGGATTAAACCGGCCAATAAGAAGAGAGAGAGGGGTTACGACGGCAAATCAGAGGAGAGAGGGTTGAACCGGCAAATCAGAGGAGAGAGAGGGGTTAAACTGGCAAATCAGAGGAGAGAGGGGTTCAACCGGCCAATCTGAGGGGAGAGAGGGGTTAAACAGGCCAATCAGAGAAGAGAGGGTTTAAACCGGCCAATCACAGGAGAGAAAGGGGTTAAATCGGCCAATCAGAGGAGAGAGAGGGGTTAAACCGGCCAATCAGAGGAGAGAGAGGGGTTAAACTGGCAAATCAGAGGAGAGAGGGGTTCAACCGGCCAATCTGAGGGGAGAGAGGGGTTAAACAGGCCAATCAGAGAAGAGAGGGTTTAAACCGGCCAATCACAGGAGAGAAAGGGGTTAAATCGGCCAATCAGAGGAGAGAGAGGGGTTAAACCGGCCAATCAGAGGGGAAAGGGTTAACCCGGCCAATCAGAAAAGAGAGTGTTAAACCGGCCAATCAGAGGAGAGATGGTTAAACACGCCAATCAGAGAAGAGAGGGGTTGTAATGGCCAATCAGAAGAGAGAGGGTTAAACCAGCCAATCAGAGGAGAGAGAGGGGTTAAACAGGCCAATCAGAGGAGAGAGGGTTAAACCGGCCAATCAGAGGAGAGAGAGGGGTTCACCCGGCCAATCAGAAGAAAGACGGGTTAAACGGGCCAATCAGAGGAGAAAAAGGGGTTAAACTGGCCAATCAGAGGAGAGATGGTTAAACCGGTCAATCAGAGGAGAGAGGGTTAAACCGACCAATCAGAGAAGAGAGGGGTTGTACTGGCCAATCAGAAGAGAGAGGGTTAAACCAGCCAATCAGAGGAGAGAGAGGGTTAAACCGGCCAATCAGAGGAGAGAGAGGGGTTCAACCGGCCAATCAGAGATGAGAGCGGATAAACTGGCCAATCAGAGGAGAGAGACTTAAACCCGCCAATCAGAGACTAGAGGGGTTTAACCGGCCAATCAGAGGAGAGAGAGGGGTTAAACTGGCCAATCAGAGAAGAGAGGGGTTAAACCAGCCAAACAGAGTAAGGACAGAGGGCACAGAGTGAGGACAGAGGAGAAACATTGAGGACAGAGAAGGTTTACCGATGGTGGAGGCCTCACTCTCGTGTTCAGAGCCTAGTCCGGCGTCGCTGGAACTGACCGAGGCCCCGTCTTCGTCCTGGAACAGAGTTAAATACCGACATCTCAGAGAAATAAACTTTAAAGTAATTCATGAATTAATTCAGTTTTTAATCCAACAGCTGTTGTGGGAGACAATATTAAACATTTAACCAGGATTTACATGTTGGCAACATTTCCAGCTTTTTGATTCATCATCACATTCATGTTCCTCTTGGTTCCATCGGAGTGTGTATCGTATAAATGTCGTACCTTTGTGCAGTTGGAGACGGGGGAGCAGGAGCTGATGGAGGGCTCCGGCTCCGTCTTCAGCAGCGTCAGGTAATAGTCCGTTCCCAGGTGAGTCCTCAGAAACAGGGAGGAGCCCACGCAGCACAGCTTCCCGTGAGACAGTTTGAGCTACAGTCCCTAAAACGAGCTGTTTCACGCAATGACGTCAATAAGTGAAATAAACCACTCCTCTCCAGGAAGTGCTCCTCCACACTCCTCCTGCCCCTCCCTCCTGAACTGTCAATAAGTGCCGTGCTCCGCAGCTCAGACACAGAGAAGCATTGCTGCTACTGTGTTAGCTTACTTACCATCAGCAACATTCGGCTGTGGGAGTTTTACTGCGTTGTTTTCTCTCCCAAAAAAGAATTAACATGTAAGAAGTGGTTGGAGTTTATTATTCGAAACTCCCAGGGTAAAGTAGCCAAACAGGTTTTTGTCTGTAACCAACACTTCACTGAAGACTGCTTCGAAAACCTCAACACCGTCCAAATAGGACATGGCAAAAAGTTAATTTTAAAAAAGGGTGCTAATCCCACTATAAAAGACACCGAAGAGGAGCCCAGAGCAGTAAGTACTACTATATTGCTAATGATAATTTCGAGTAGGGTTTTGTATAGTTTCGAGTTTTGTATAGCTTACGTTTAAAGATAATATCTTTGTTTTCATTCTTTATAAAACGCAAAACTGCTGCTCATGTTGCTAAAGCACATTTTGATAATTAGCGGCTGTTACCTTTTCACGGCAAAAACAACGAGGTGTGAAAAGTGTCTGTAGGTTGTAGTCACATTGTCTCGTTGATTAGACCGTCGTCTTACTGTTGTTATGCTAACAGTGTGTGTGAATAGGGTTAGATGTGTTTGACCCTCGTTTCTTATCACGCTCTTAGGTTAGACAATGACAACTGAGTATCTGTTGTATTTTCCAGAGCACTTCTCAAGAATCATCCAGCTTCACAGAACATACATTTCACCAACCAGAAGCAGCAGTAAATGTACAGACAACCCCTGCATTGGTGCTAACTTGATCTGTGGCTACACAGTTATCTGCAAGCAGTCTGAGGTTACACCACTTCAGAAGTAAAGGTAAACAATGCAACAAAAACCCAGATCATATGTATTATACAAAAAATGAACAACAACATAAGAGTACACACAAAAATGTAGGTCTTTGGTGTGTTTTTAGTCATGCATTTCATCAGGCATCCATAGAGCATTAGAGCTACAAGTACTCAATACTTTATCAGATTAGAAGTATGTTATTTTACAACAATTCAATGAAGAAAGAAATAGCACTGTCTGTTAGATCAGAACAGCTTGTACACAAGATGAATACATGTCCCCAGTACGAAGCCAGTTTCCCAGTACCTTTTTAAATTAATTTTGCATATAGTGTATGTACATTCTTTACAAATTACAACAAACATTCACTTCAGGAAATTACGGAGCCTGATATAACCTGATGTGCCTCTTCCAGACTTGGTGAAGAGCAGGAGACAGAAATGTTCAATGTTACATACTAATGTATGTTTTTCATGTTGATTTAGCTCACTTAATCATCTTTAAATGTGACACACTGCTGTTCTATCACAGGTGTCCAGGCAGCTGTTGCCACTACAAATAGGAGCACACAGGAGGGAATGACCACTCTGATGCTTGCTCCGAGAAATCCCCAGCACCAGCTCACAAAACTCCTGCATGCAACAAACCTGAGTCGCCTGGAAGAAGAGACAAAGATGTTTGGCGATATGCTCCTTAGCAAAACCTAAATAATTTGTATTTATGTGGATTTTATAATAAAAAAATGTATGATTGGAATTACACCAGTCTTTTAAATTAGCACTTACTCTTCTTCTGTTCTTCTTCTAACTGGTCCATAGTCTGTACGATAAATGTTATTTATATTTTGAAGAGTATATATGTTCAAGCAGTTGGCCTCCAGGCCAGGATGTGCTGTAATACACGGAGGAGGAGCAAGAAGCTGAGGTATTTGCCTTAAAACCTAAAAATGATAAATGATGATCAGTATTTACAGTAATGTAAAGCTGCATTTACATTTACAAAACTAATTACATGTAGTTTTCATTTTACTACAAGGTTGCAGGAATGCTATCATTCATAGCATTTTATTATAACATCAGCAGTCTTGTGCTGTAAGCCTGTAAGTATGGGTGTGCACCATAGTCTATTTGAAAACAACATAACGTGGTAAGGCATAATAGTTGAAACTTTATTACACAAATATTACTGCATAGCTCTACATATTGCTAGGCTACTTTATTATAGTTCTTTCAATACACTGCACAACAGCTCCTTAGGAGTCTCCAGGCAGCATACATTCTCAACTTCAGTAGGCATTGTACGGCCATTTCCACATGTGCACCGATAAACAGAAGCAGTTAACACGCGCTATGCTACGGGCTACACCATAGAAACATACACAATAAATAGTTTCTCATTTACCAAGCAGAAACGTCTTGTAGAAGCCTTCGAGGTCTTTGTGTTTGCTCATGTTCTTCAAACTCAGAGTCAGACTCTGGGTCGAAGATATACGGCTCAGTTACTCTCAAAGCCATTGCTGAAAAAGTTATTACTACGATGTACCGTGTTTACTTCAGTCTGTTTCCAGCAGCAGTTCGTAGAGGTACCGTGACGTCACACAGGAAATGGGCGGAGCCAAAACGGAAGAGCTGAGCCTTAAAGTGACAGCCCCAAATCAGACCGTTCACTTTGGACTCATGATGAGAGCTCATTCAGACCGCTTGTATAAGATCATTATTGAGTGTTTCATGTTGCAGAACGTGATATGGTAACCTAAATGCATCCAAAATACACTGTATAAAGTTCAAAATAGTATAATATGGGACCTTTAAACCGGCCAATCAAAGGAGAGAGAGTTAAACCGGCCAATCAGAAGAGAGAGAGAGAATTTAAACGGGCCAATCAGAGGAGAGAGGGTTGAACCTGCCAATCAGAGGAGAGAGAGGGGTTAAACCGGCCAATGAGAGGAGAGAGGGTTGAACCAGCCAATCAGAGGAAAGAGGGTTAATCCGGCCAATCAGAGGAGAGAGGGTTGAACCGGCCAATCAGAGGAAAGAGGGTTGATCCGGCCAATCAGAGAAGAGAGGGTCAAACTGGTCAATCAGAGGAGAGACAGTTAAATCGGCCAATCTAAGGAGAAAGAGGGTTAAATCGGCCAATTAGAGGAGAGAGGGGTTAAGCAGGCCAATCAGAGGAGAAAGAGGGATAAATCGGCCAATCAGAGGAGAGAAGGGTTAAACGGGCCAATCAGAGGAGGGAGGGTTAAACCGGTCAATCAGAGGAAAGAGGGTTAAACCGGCCAATCAGAGGAAAGACAGGGATTAAACCGGCCAATAAGAAGAGAAAGAGGGGTTCAGACAGCAAATCAGAGGAGAGAGGGTTAAACCGGCCAACCAGAGAAGAGAGAGGTGTTAAACCGGCCAATAAGAGGAGAGAGAGGGGTTAAACCGACCAATCAGAGAAGAGAGGGTTAAACCGGCCAAACAGAGAAGAGAGGGGTTAAACAGGCCAATCAGAGGAGAGAGGGGTTCAACCGGCCAATCTGAGGAGAGAGAGGGGTTAAACCGGCCAATCAGAGAAGAGAGGGGTTAAACCGGCCAATCAGAGGAGAGAAAGGGGTTAAATCGGCCAATCAGAGGAGAAAGAGGGGTTAAACCGGCCAATCAGAGGGGAAAGGGTTAACCCGGCCAATCAGAAAAGAGAGTGTTAAACCGGCCAATCAGAGGAGAGATGGTTAAACCGGCCAATCAGAGGAGAGAGGGTTAAACTGACCAATCAGAGAAGAGAGGGGTTGTACTGGCCAATCAGAAGAGAGAGGGTTAAACCAGCCAATCAGAGGAGAGAGAGGGGTTAAACAGGCCAATCAGAGGAGAGAGGGTTAAACCGGCCAATCAGAGGAGAGAGAGGGGTTAAACCGGACAATCAGAGACTATAGGGTTCAAATCGGCCAATCAGAGGAGAGAGAGGGGTTAAACCGGCCAATCAGAGAAGAGAGGGGTTAAACCAGCCAAAAAGAGTAAGGACAGAGGGCACAGAGTGAGGACGGAGGAGAAACATTGAGGACAGAGAAGGTTTACCGATGGTGGAGGCCTCACTCTCGTGTTCAGATCCTAGTCCGGCGTCGAGAGGGGTTAAACGGGCCAATCAGAGGAGAGAGAGGGGTTAAACCGGCCAATCACAGAAGAGAGGGGATAAACTGGTCAATCAGAGGAGAGAGAGTAAAACCGGCCAGTCAGAGACTAGAGGGTTAAACCGGCCAATCAGAGGAGAGAGAGGGGTTAAACGGGCCAATCAGAGAAGAGAGGGGTTAAACCAGCCAAAAAGAGTAAGGACAGAGGGCACAGAGTGAGGACAGAGGAGAAACATTGAGGACAGAGAAGGTTTACCGATGGTGGAGGCCTCACTCTCGTGTTCAGAGCCTAGTCCGGCGTCGAGAGGGGTTAAACGGGCCAATCAGAGGAGAAAGAGGGTTAAATTGGCCAATCAGAGGAGAGAGGGGTTAAACCGGCCAGTCAGAGGAGAGAGAGAGGTTGAACCGGCCATTCAAAGGAGAGAGAGTTATACCGGCCAATCAGAAGAGAGAGAGAGGAGTTAAACGGGCCAATCAGAGGAGAGAGGGTTAAACCGGCCAATCAGAAGAGAGAGAGGTAAAACGTCCAATCAGAGGAGAGAGAGGGTTGAACCAGCCAATCATAGGAGAGAGGGTTAAACCGGCAACTCAGAGGAGAGAGGGTTAAACCGACCAATCAGAAAAGAGAGGGGTTAAACCAGCCAATCAGAGGAGAGAGGGTTAACCCGGCCAATCAGAGGAGAGAGAAGGGTTAAACCGGCCAATCAGAGAAGAGAGGGGATAAACTGGCCAATCAGAGGAGAGAGAGTAAAACCGGCCAATCAGAGACTAGAGGGTTCAAATCGGCCAATCAGAGGAGAGAGAGGGGTTAAACCGGCCAATCAGAGAAGAGAGGGGTTAAACCAGCCAAACAGAGTAAGGACAGAGGGCACAGAGTGAGGACAGAGGAGAAACATTGAGGACAGAGAAGGTTTACCGATGGTGGAGGCCTCACTCTCGTGTTCAGAGCCTAGTCCGGCGTCGTTGGAACTGACCGAGGCCCCGTCTTCGTCCTGGAACAGAGTTAAATACCGACATCTCAGAGAAATAAACTTTAAAGTAATTCATGAATTAATTCAGTTTTTAATCCAGCAGCTGTTGTGGGAGACAATATTAAACATTTAACCAGGATTTACATGTTGGCAACATTTCCAGCTTTTTTTCAGCTTTTTGATTCATCATCACATTCATGTTCCTCTTGGTTCCATCGGAGTGTGTATCGTATAAATGTCGTACCTTTTTGCAGTTGGAGACGGGGGAGCAGGAGTTCCTGCAGGAGCTGATGGATGGCTCCGGCTCCGTCTTCACCAGCGTTAGGTAATAGCCCGTTCCCAGGTGAGTCTTCAGAAACAGGGAGGAGCCCACGCAGCACAGCTTCCCGTGAGAGATGATGGCAATGCGGTCTCCAAGGATGTCCGCCTCGTCCATGTGGTGCGTGGACAGGATGATGGTGCGACGAAGTTGTCATAGATAAATGGGTTTAGACTCACTGGAGGAGTTGTCGTAGATAAATGGGTTCAGACTCACTGGAGGAGTTGTCATAGAGAAATGGGTTCAGACTCAATGGAGGAGTTGTCGTAGACCTGGTGCGGAGGCTCGTCGCTGCTGTTGCTGCTCCCGAACGGAGCCTTGTAGTTGCTGTCTTCGTACCAGTTCAGACTCTTGATCTGCAGCCCTCCTCCTTCAGGATGTCCACAGACAATTCTGGAAACAGCTGAGTACAGAATGCTCGAAGTGAATTCAGAGGCAGAGCCAGGTCCTGAGGTCGAGCATGGTCCTGAGGCAGAGCTGAGTCCAGAGGCAGAGGTGGGTCTTGAGACAGTGCTGAGGCCTGAGGCAGAGGTGGGAGTTGAGACAGTGCTGAGTCCTGAGGCTTAGCTGGGTCCTTAGGCTGTGAGTCTTGACGCAGAGGTTGGTCCTCAGCAGTGATTCCTGAGGCAGAGCTGGGTCCTGAGGCAGACCTGGGTCCTTAGGCTGTGAGTCCTGATTCAGAGCTGAGTCCTTTTGCAGAGCTGGGTCTTGAGGAATATCTGAGTCATGAGGAAGACTTGAGTTAAGAGGAAGAGCTGGGTCCTGAGGATGTGAGTACTAATGTAGAGTTGGGTCCTGAGGCAGCGCTGGATCCTGACGCAGTGAGTCCAGAGGCAGAGCATGCTCCTGATGCAGAGCTGGGTCATGAGGAAGAGCTTTGTCCTGATGAGGAGCTGAGTACATTGACAGAGCTGTTTCCTGAGGAAAAGCATGGTCCTTCGGCTGTGAGTACTCTCACTGAGCTGGGTACTTAGGCAAACCTGTTTCCTGAGGAGGAGCTGATTACTAAGGCAGAGCCTTTTCTTGAGGCACGGCTGGGTCCTTAGGCTGTGAGTCGTCATTCAGAGCTAAGTCCTTTTGCAGAGCTGGGTCTTGAGGCAGTGAGTCCAGAGGTAGAGCTGTGTCCAGAGGTCAGGCTGGATCCTGAAGCAGTGAGTCAAGAGGCAAAGCAGAGTCCTGATGCAGAGCTTGGTCCTGAGGCGGAGCAGTGTCCTGAAGCAAAACTTAGGCAGATCTGAGTCACAAGGAAGAGCTGGGTCCAGAGGCAGAGCTGGGTGCTGAGGATGTGAGTTCTTATGCAGAGCTGGGTGCTGAGGCAGCACTGGATCCTGATGCAGAGCTGTGGCCAAGGCAGAGCTGGGTCCTGAGGCAAAGCTGTTTCCTGAAGAAGAGCGAAGTCCTAAGGCAGAGCCTTTTCCTGAGGCAGGGCTGGGTCCTTAAGCTGTGAGTCCAGATTCAGAGCTGAGTCCTGTTGCAGAGCTGGGTCTTGAGGCAGTGAGTCCAGAGGCACAGCTGACTCAAGAGGACAGGCTCGGTCCTGAAGCAGTGAGTCCAGATGCAAAGCGGAGTCCTGATGCAGAGCTTGGTCCTGAGGCGGAGCAGTGTCCTAAGGCAGAGCTGGGTCCTTAGGCTGTGAGTCCTGTCACAGAGCTGATTCATGAGGCAGTGATTCCAGAGGCAAAGCTGGGTCTAGAAGCAGTGAGTCCAGAGGTCAGGCTCGGTCCTGAAGCAGTGAGTCCTGATGCAGAGTTGGGCCCTGATTCTGAGCTGATTCAGGCGGAGCAGTGTCTTGAGGCAGAGCTGTGTCCTGAGGCTGTTAGTCCTGATGCAGAAGTGGGTCCTTAAGCAGTGATTCCTGAGGAAGAGCTGGGTCCTAAGGCAGAGCTGGGTCCTGAGGCAGAGCTGTTTCCTGAGGCAGGGCTGGGTTCTTAGGCTGTGAGTCTTAATTCACAGCTGCGTCCTTTTCCAGAGCTGGGTCTTGAGGCAGTGAGTCCACAGTCAAAGCGGAGTCCTGATGCAGAGCTGAGTACAGAGGTCAGGCTGGGTCCTGAAGCAGTGAGTCCAGAGTCAAAGCGGAGTCCTGATGCAGAGCTGGGTCCCTAGGCGGAGCAGTGTCCTGAGGCAGAGCTGAGTCCTCATGCAGAGCTGGGTCCAGAGGAAGAGCTGGGTCCTGAGGATGTGAGTCTTTATGCAGATCTGGGTCCTGAGGCAGCGCTGGATCCTGAAGAGGAACTGAGTCCTGAAGCAGAGCTGGGGCCTGAGGCTGTGTGTCCTGAAGCAGAGCTGGAGCCTGAGGCTGTGTGTCCTGAAGCAGAGTTGGGGCCTGAGGCAGAGCTGGTTCCTGAGGTCGAGCTGAGACTTGAGGTAGGGCGAAGTGTTTAGGAAGAGCTGCTTCCGCAGACAGAATTGGGAATTGACGCAAAGTGTGGTCCTGAGGAAAATCTGAGTTCAGAGGCAGAGCTGGTTCCTGCCGAAATGAGTTCAGAAGAAGAGCATGGCCCTGAGGCAGAGCTGATTCCTGAGGCAGAGGCGGGTCTTGAGACAGTGCTGAGTTCTGTGGCAGAGGTGGGTCTTGAGGCAGTGCTGAGTCCGGAGGGAGAGCTGGGTCCTGAGGAAGAATTGCCTGCTGAGGCAGTGGTGGGTTCTTAGGCTTTCAGTCCTGATGCAGAGCTTGGTCCTAATTCAGAGCTGTTAACTGAAAAAGAGCTGAGTCCTGAGGCAGAACTGGGTCCTGAATCTGCAAGTCCTGATTCAGAGCTCAGTCCTGACACAGAGCTGGGTCTTGAGGCAGTGAGTCAAGAGGCAGACCAGTGTCCAGAAACAGTGAGTCCAGAGTTCGGGCTGGGTCCTGGAGCACTGAGTCCAGAGGCAAAGCGGAGTCCTGAGCCTAGTCCCTAGTTGGAGCAGTGTCCTGCGGCAGAGCTGAGTCTTAAGGCAGAGCTGGGTGTTGAGGGTGTGAGTCCTGACTCAGAGGTGGGTTCTTAAAGGTCCTATATTATACTATTTTGAACATTATACAGTGCATTTTGGATACATTTAGGTTACCATATCACGTTTTGCAACATGAAACACACAATATTTATCTTATACAAGCGGTTTGGATGAGCTCTCATCATGAGTCCAAAGTGAACGGTCTGATTTGGCGCTGTCCCTTTAAGGCTCAGCTCTCCCGTGTTGGCTCCGCCCATTCATGACGTCACGCTAGTGCTGCGCTGGAAACAGACTGAAGTAAACACGGTACATGGTAGTAATAACTTTTTCAGCAATAGCTTTGAGAGTAAATGAGCCGTATATCTTTGACCCAGAGTCTGATTCTGAGTTCGAAGAACATGAGCAAACACAAAGACCTCGAAGGCTTCTACAAGACGTTTCTGCTCGTTCACTCACTGAGTTACAATGCAAAATGGTACAGAAAAACAATATTATTGGTCTAATTAATTCGATTAGATTAGGTCTAATATTAGATATTATTTAATACGTTTATATTGAATTTTATTTTATGCGCTGCATAGATTTTCTTGTGCGCTGCAAATGTGCAAGCAGTGCGCAATTGCGCAAGCGCGCAGCTTAGAGGGAACATTGGTCCTGAGGCAGAGCTAGATCCTGAGGAAGAGCTGTGTCCTGAAGAGGAGCTGAGTCCTTAGAAAGAGGTTTTTCCTGAGGCAGGGCTGGGTCCTTAGGTGTGAGTCCTGATTCAGAGCTCTGACTTGTTGCAGAGGTGGGTCTTGAGGCAGTGTGTCCAGAGGTCAGACTGGGTCCTGAAGCAGTGAGTCCAGAGTCAACGCAGAGTCCAGATGCAGAACTGGGTCCTGAGGCGGAGATGTGTTCTGAGTCAGATCTGAGTCACGAGGAAGAGCTGTGTCAAGAGGAAGAGCTGGGTCCGGAGACAGTCAGAAGTCAGTCACTGAGGCAGAACTGGATCCTGAAGCAGAGAGTCCAGAGGCAGAGTATTGTCCTGATGCAGATCTGGGTCCTGAGGCAGTGATGATTCCTAAAGAGGAGCTGAGTCCTGAAGCAGAGCTGAGGCCTGAAGCAGAGCTGGGTCCTAAGGCTCTGTGTTCTGATGCAGAGGTAGGTCCTGAGTCAGAGCTAGATCCCGAGGTAGAACTGTGTCCTGACACAGAGGTGGATCCTAACGCAGAGCATGGTCCGATGGAAGAGGTGAGTCAAGAGGCAGAGCTGGGTCCTGAGGTAGAGCTGGTTCCTTAAGAGGAACTGAGTCCTGAAGCAGAGCTGGGTCCGGATGCAGAGCAGAGTTCTGAGGCAGAGCTGGTTCCTGAGGTGGAGCTGAGACTTGAGGTAGGGCTGAGGCAGAGTTGGGTATTGACGAAAAGCGTGGTCCTGAGGACAATCTGAGGCCAAAGGCCGAGCTGGTTCATGCCGAAGTGTGTTCAGAGGCAGAGCATGGTCCTGAGGTCGAGCATGGTCCTGAGGCAGAGCTGAGTCCTGAGGCAGAGGTGGGTCTTGAGACAGTGCTGCGTCCTGAGGCAGAGGTGGGTCTTGAGATAGTGCTGGGTCATTAGGGATAGCTGGGTCCTAAGGTAGAATTTCCTCCTGAGGCAGTGGTGGGTTTTTAGGCTTTGAGTCCTGAGCTTGGTTCTAATGCAAAGCTGTTTCCTGAAAAGGAGCTGAGTCCTGAGGCAGAGTTGTTTCCTGAGGCAGAGCTGGGTCCTGAGGCTGCGAGTCCTGATTCAGAGCTGAGTCCTGATACAGAGCTGGGTCTTGAGGCAGTGAGTCAAGAGTCAGAGCTGTGTCCAGAAGCAGTGAGTCCAGAGTTCGGGCTTGGTCCTGAAGCAGTTAGTCCAGAGGCAAAGCTGAGTCCTGATGCAGAGCTGGGTCCTTAGGCGGAGCAGAGTCCTGAGGCAGAGCAGAATCCTGATGCAGATCTGAGTCTTGAGGCAGAGCTTTGTCCTGATGAGGAGCTGAGTCCTTAGACAGAGCTGTTTTCTGAGGCAGAGCTGGGTCCTTAGGCTGTGAGTCTTGATGTGGAGGTGGGTCCTTAGCAGTGATTCCTGAGGCAGAGCTGGGTCCTGGGCAGAGCTGTTTCCTGACGGGGAGCTGAGTCCTTAGGCAGAGCTGTTTCATGAAGCAGGGCCGGGTCCTTAGGCTGTGAGTCCTGATTCAGAGCTGAAACCTGTTGCAGAGCTGGGCCTTCAGGCAGTGAGTCCAGAGGCAGAGCTGAGTCCAGAGATCAGGCTGGGTCCTGAAGAAGTGAGTCCAGAGGCAAAGCTGAGTCCTGATGAGAGCTGGGTCCCTAGGCTGAGCAGTGTCCTGAGGCAGAGCAGAGTCCTGAGGCAGATCTGAGTCATGATGAAGAGCAGGGTCCAGAGGCAGAGCTGGGTCCTGAGGATGTGAGTCTTATGCAGAGCTGGGACCTGAGGCAGCAAGTCCTGATTAAGAGCTGAGTCCTGAGACAGAGCTGGGTCTTGAGGCAGTGAGTCAAGAGTCAGAGCTGTGTCCAGAAGCAGTGAGTCCAGAGTTTGGGCTGGTTCATGAAGCAGTCCAGAGGCAAAGCTGAGTCCCGATGCAGAGCTAGGTACTTAGGCGGAGCATTGTCCTGATGGAGAGCTGGGTCCTGAAGAGGAACTAAGTCCTAAAGCAGAGCTGGGTCCGGAGGATGTGAGTCCTTATGGAGAGCTGGGTCCTGAGGCCACGCTGGATCCTGACGCAGTGAGTGTAGAGGCAGAGCATGGTCTTGACGCAGAGCTGGGTCCTCAGGCAGAGGTGGTTCCAGAAGAGGAACTGATTCCTGATAAAGAGCTGGGGCCTGAGGCAGAGCTTGGGCCTGAGGCTGTGTGTCCTGACGCAGTGCTGGGTTCTGAGTCAGAGCTATGTCCTGAGGCAGAGCTTTTTCCTGAGGCAGAACTGGGTCGTGAGACTGCGAGTCTTGAGTCAGAGCTGAGTCCTGATCCAGAGCTGGATCTTGAGGCAGTGAGTCAAGAGTCAGAGCTGTGTCCAGAAGCAATGAGTCCAGAGTTTGGGATGCAACTGTACATAACATGTAGGCTACTGAAGCATTTAAGGGCAGTGTTCTCGTGTGACAGTATAACACCGCTCATCAGTCCCACTGCTTCATCCCTTTAGCTGATTTGTGGCTTGTCTGTATTGGGCCAGGATTGGTATTATGTTTATGCACCACAACACCTTTGCAACACTGTGGCCCGCAACCGATATTCTTGTTGCGGCAACACACAGTGCTTTGAGCCCTGGCCCAATAGTGTTTTAACTACCTTACGACCTTACTACACTTTTTCCCTATTCTGGGTCATATGTGGCGCAGATACGACAGTCTGATCGACACTCAGCCAACACTGCTGGAGAAAAGCCAAATTTGACCCAGAGGCGACTGCTATCTGGGTACTAGGATGATGTACATGATATATATCAAAATACCAGATGGACTGGTATCTGATATCTGCAGATACTGAAAGCACAGCAAAGATCGGTAGTGAAAAAGCTGGATTGGTGCATCCCTAATTTTTACACTGTAGCCCTGCCCCCGCAGATCCAGCGGGTCAGGGGGAGAGGGGTTAGGGCTACCTCCACAGGTTGACGGAACATGATGGCTGTTCTTGCACCCTTGTCCTGCACAAATCCGATGCTGTGACAGTGACCTGTGATATAGATACAAAAATCCCCTTTAACACACTTGTTCCTGTAAAGCTCATTCACAAATTGAAAATTCCTGGACTGGGTGATGCCATTTGTAAATAGATAAAAGATGTTTTAATTTGCAGTTCAAGTTAAGCACATTTCAGTCTAAGCGCAGGAGAAGTGCGTTGCTCGATGGAAAAAACATTTTCTCCTGCCGGCCTCTTAAGCAATTCTAAAGCATCGGTTAGTGTATTTTATTTGTGTTTATATTGTTTTATAAAATGTTCATATTTAAGAAAAAAATTAGATGAAGTAAGTAAAATAAAATGGATGATATAGCATTTATCTTTTTTTCAGGCTATAAGCTATTTTTCTATATTTTTTATATTTTTGACTATTTTATAAGCTCAAGTTTTTTTGCCATTCAGATGCCCCAGAATGCCAGACCCGCCCCCACAGGGGTATGTTCTCCTCTTGATTGTACTCCAGGTCTGAGGACGCGGGCCATTGCGTTTTTTGCCTGGCTGGTTGACGGTCTCTATGAAAGACTCATTTTCACTCCACTTTTTGTCTTTAAATAAAAAAGAGAAAAAATTGTCTATCCAAACAGAGTCCTTAATATTTTATTTCTTCCCTTTGCATGTGATTTGTTGGGTTTTGGGGGAACAGGATAAAATGGAGCAAGTCAAATCAGCGGTGTGGAGATTAATTATTTTTTATAAACGACTCAATTGTTGCACGTCCTGCAGCCGTCCTATGTCTTGAGTGAAAGCAGGTCGGGTTATGTTCTACAGTGGTTTATGCACACTGGACAGCATACTGATGCAGCCAGTGACGTAAGTGCCACCCACGCAGTAGTCCGTAAACTACTCAGTCAATACAAAGATAAAGGGCACGAGGTATACATGTATAGCTACTACATGTCACCAGCTATTGCCAGTGAATTAGCTGAACGTGACACTGGTTTATGTGGGACAGTAAGGTGCACAAGGCAAGGAATGCCAAGAAGCTTGAGACCCCCTGCCTTACGGTTGAAACAAGGAGATGACCCAGTGTTTCTGAGGAAGGGCAAACTGCTGGCTTGTGTGTGGCATGACACTAAACGCATCACAATGTTATCAACACTTCATGGGAGTGGCTGTGTCCATAAGAGAATCAGAACAAAAACAGCCCTAGTGGGTTTCGCACAATAAACAGACCAGTGTGTGTTGACAAGTACAACAGCTTTATGGGGGAGTAGATAGATCTGATCAGAGGATGAAAAACTTATTTCCACATCAGTCAAGGAAATGGTACAACTGCATTTTCAATGCCATTATAAGCATTTGTGTTGTCAACTCACACATCATATATTCTAAGTGTACCCCTGACTCACACAAGTCACTAAAGGCCTTCATCCAGGACATTATCACTGAATTACAGGCAAGTCACACCAAGATGGAAAGTAGCAAAGGAGGGCGGCCTTCCTCAGAGGGGGAAGACATGCCACTCGGACTGACTGAACGTCACTGGCTTTACCAAACCCATCAACGTCCAGATTGTGTTGTTTGCTCATATCGATCTCGCCCCAAAGGCGGAGTACAGACAAGGTACAGGTGCCGTGAGTGTGGTGTGGGTCTTTGTGCTGTGCCTTGCAATGAAATTTACCACACTAAAAAGAACTACAAATGTAATTTGAATGGATGAAGAATAAAATTAATTTTCATAATAAGCATTTGTACTTTTATTTATTTGTTTATTTTATTATTTATTTATTTAGTCATTCATTCATTTTCTTACTTATTTCTTTACTTTGTCATCCACACTGCTCCTCTTAGTATCTCACACTCACCATGGCTGAAAATCATATTTATTGCTCCAGCTCTGGGAAGCCTGTCAGGTAAAACATAGCCTTTTTATCTGTTAAAAGTGAGTCGCCTAAGCCCATAAACCAGCAACCATGATAGGACACATGATTGACATCTTCCACACTGCTCCAGTAGGCGTAAGTGCCCCTAGCTGGTACTCCAGACACATTAGTCTTTACTGATGTGTCTGGAGTACCAGGGGCACGCTGAAACTGATAGTCTTTTTCCACTCTGCAAAAAAAAAGGACTATCAGTCTCACCGCGCAGCGTGGGGAGGGGCGTTTTTGGCCACGCTGCGCGGTGAGTTGCACTTTCCCCCGACACCACGCTCGACCTTTGGGCAGGATTTCAGAAACCTGTTTTTTGCTGGCCAATGGGCTTACGTGACTCGCCACTGCAGGGCCTCTGCCTGGTTCTGTCTCCAGTCCAGGGTGGACGGTTCCTGTGCATTGCGAGTTCACCTCTGCGGTGTGGGGGAGGGCGGCCTCTCCCCGGCCGGACCCGTGGGAAGCGAGACCCAGACGTCCCAGGTGCCATATGACGGAGCCCCTCAACACTTTTTCTCAAAGCCTGACTAAGAGCTACCCCTGACCGGGGGACTCGACTCAAGCCTGCTGCCCTAGGCCCGGGGCAGTATGGTGAAACCAGCTGAGTGGTGGCGCCCGCTCAGCCACACGGGCTTCCTGGTTGATCCTGCCATAGTACTGTGTCATATGCTTGTCTCAAAGGTTAGGTCATGTTGACTCATGACCTTAGCCTGGGCCGGGAAACTGACCGCCGGGAGAGCTCTCTGCCACTGGTCGGGCACGCGCGCTTAGCTCCGAGTGTATGCACGGGGCGGCAGTTTGGTGGGGCCCATTCCTCCTGGCTGCTTGTCAGCTTTGGCGCAGCACAGTGTGGGGGGTCCACCGCGCGCCTCTGGATACCCAACTCTCCTCTCCCTGCCAGGGAGAGGCAGGGGGGTTCAATGTCTCCTACCCTGTTCTGTCCCGGCCGGTGAGCCTGCCGGGCTTAACAGGATGGAGCGCCTGTGAGGTCTTTTATCATACTGAAAACACGGACCTGTCTCTGAGCTCCTACCCTGTTCTGTCCCGGCCAGTGAGCCTGCCGGGCTTTACTGGGTTGAGCACCTGTGAGATTTTGGGCGAAGTAAAGCCAGAGGGGAAACTCAGGTGGAGGCTTGCAGTTTTTCCTGACCTGGTTATAGGAGCGAAGACTAATAGAACCAGCAGTAGCTGGTTCCCACCTTGAGTTTCTATCCAGATATCTGGCGTGTGAAGTCAGGTGCGTAGTCCTAGTGTTGGGCCACGCTTCATAAGCAGGACTGGACGCCCTTCCCGGAGCTGCGGGGTACCATGTCCGCATAGAAATAACTCATCACCAGGTAGAATCAAACACACTACTTTGGAAAGAGAGAGACGGGGGTGAAGAAGCGGGAGTCAAAGCATGGAGCCTGTGCGCAGTTTTATATGCGCGCGTGTAGTACCAGGGGCTGGGAAAGAGCGAAACCAGACGCCCTGAGCACCACGGTTGCTCCCCGCTCACCTCTCGTGCATGTTTGCTCACCATTAAGCCCCTTCCTGGGCTATTCGCCAATCCACGGGCCTGCTGGGGGTTCGTGCCCCTGGTACCCCGTACACATCAGTACACAATGCCCCTGGTACTCATCAGTCTTTACTGATGTGTCTCCAGACACATCAGTAAAGACTGAGGGGGCTTAATGGTGAGCGAACATGCACAAGAGGTGAGCGGGGAGCAACCATTGGGCCCAGGGCGTCTGGCCTCTATGTTTTTATCCTGTTTTGCGTGTGTGCAGACACCGTGTGAGGCTGTAGCCCAGGCTAATGCAGCCGTGTCCCAGACATCCCCCTCCTCTTTACTGTGGGCCCAGGGGCATCCCTCTTCGGTCTTTTTAGCCTGTTTTGCGTGGATGAATACCCCGTGTGAGGCTGTGGCTGCAGCCCAGGCTGATGCAGCCGTGTCCCGGACATCTCCCCTCCTGTTTACTGCGGTCCCAGGTGTGTCTAGCTTAGGTCTTTATAGCCTGTTTTGCGTTGATGGATACCCCGTGTGAGGCTGTGGCTGCAGCCCAGGCTGATGCAGCCGTGTCCCGGACATCCCTCTCCTCTTTACTGCGGGCCCAGGGGCATCCCTCTTCGGTCTTTTTAGCCTGTTTTGCGTAGATGAATACCCCGTGAGAGGCTGTGGCTGCAGCCCAGGCTGATGCAGCCGTGTCCCGGACATCCCCCTTCTCTTTACTGCGGGCCCAGGTGCGTCTAGCTTAGGTCTTTTTAGCCTGTTTTGCGTTGATGGATACCCCGTGTGAGGCTGTGGCTGCAGCCCAGGCTGATGCAGCCGTGTCCCGGACATCTCCCCTCCTCTTTCCTGCGGGCCCAGGTACGTCTAGCTTCGGTCTTTATAGTCTGTTTTGACCGGGCCCAGACCCCCGTGTGAGGCTATGGCTGTGGCCCAGGCTGATGTAGCAGTGTCCCGTACTTACCCCTCCTCTTTCCTGCGGGCCCAGGTGCGTCTTTCCCGGTCTTTTAGCCTGTTTTGACCGGACCCAGACCCCGTGTGAGGCTGTGGCTGTGACCCAGGCTGATGTAGCCGTATCCCGGACATCTCCCCTCCTCTTTCCTGCGGGCCCAGGTGCGTCTTTCCCCGGTCTTTTTAGCCTGTTTTGACCAGACCCAGACCCCCGTGTGAGACTGTGGCTGTGACCCAGACTGATGCAGCTGTGTCCCAGACATCTCCCCTCCTCTTTCCTGCGGGCCCAGGTGCGTCTTTCCCCAGTCTTTTTAGCCTGTTTTGACCGGACCCAGACCCCCGTGTGAGGCGGTGGCTGTGGCCCAGGCTGATGCAGCAGTGTCCCATACTTACCACCTCCTCTTTCCTGCGGGCCCAGGTGCTTCTTTCCCCAGTCTTTTTAGCCTGTTTTGACCGGGCCCAGACCCCCGTGTGACGCTGTGACTGTGGCCCAGGCTGATGCAGCCGTGTTCCGTACTTACCCCCTCCTCTTTCCTGCGGGCCCAGGTGCGTCTTTCCCCGGTCTTTTTAGCCTGTTTTGACCGGGCCCAGACCCCCGTGTGAGGCTGTGGCTGTGGCCCAGGCTGATGCAGCCGTGTCCCGTATTTACCCCCTCCTCTTTCCTGCGGGCCTAGGTGCGTCTTTCCCTGGTCTTTTTAGCCTGTTTTGACTGGGCCCAGACCCCCGTGTGAGGCTGTGGCTGTGGACCAGGCTGATGCAGCTGTGTCCCGTACTTACCACCTCCTCTTTCCTGCGGGCCCAGGTGCGTCTTTCCCGGTCTTTTTAGCCTGTTTTGACCGAGCCCAGACCCCTTGTGAGGCTGTGGCTGTGACCCAGACTGATGCAGCCGTGTCCCGGACATCTCCCTCCTCTTTCCTGCGGGCCCAGGTGCGTCTTTCCCGGTCTTTTAGCCTGTTTTGACCAGACCCAGACCCCTGTGTGAGGCTGTGGCTGTGGCCCAGGCTGATGCAGCCATGTCCCGTTCTTACCCCCTCCCCTTTCCTGCGGGCCCAGGTGCGCCAGTTGTTCTGGCCAGAGCAGAGGACGGCGTGGGAGAGGCTTTTGCTTTACGCCCATCACCAATGATGAGGGCTGGGAACACATAAAGAGACCTGGAAGTTTATCAGGAGTGGATAAAGCCTTTTGATGAACGTGTTGGCTATATAGGGGAGAGAGATCTGACAAATGCTCATCCAATAGATTTTCTGTCCCTCTTTTTGGATGATTTGTTTTGGAACCTTGTTACAAATGAGACTAACAGATATGCTCACCAGGTTTTAGCCTCAAACCAGCTCAAGCCACAGTCCAGGTTTGAGTGTTTCCAAACCCCGTGTGAGGCTGTGGCTGCGGCGACCCAGGCGGATGCAGCCGCGTTCTGGCCAGCTCCCCTCACGTTTACTGCGGGCCTGGGGGCGTCCAGTCTCACTCTTTTTAGCCGGTTCTGAGTGGATCCAGACCCCTTGTGAGGCCGTGGTTCTATGCCAGGCTCATGGAGCTTGGTCCTGGCTTGAACTTTATTTTAGACGGGGGCAGTCACACGGGGGAGCCAGCAACCAGCAATACACCGCGGTGCCTAAAGGGTTAATATAGTCCTGGAGATAAAGTGGCAAAACAAAGAGGACCAACCAACCCGTTCATACAGCAGACAATGATGTGTGAGGGCTTTCAAGTTAGTAATAAACCTCATAGCTCCATGATAAACCATGTCCAAAGCATGAAGGCTCTGAGAAGAAGCATGCATATATGAGACATCATCATAATCCAAAAGTGGCAAAAAGGTGGCAGCAACACGCCTCTTTTTAGATTCATAAGAAAGACAAGATTTTATTCTAAAATAAAAGCCCAATTAAAGTTTTAACCTTTTTACCAGCTGCTGAATGTGTGGGATGGAAGAAAGGGACTCATCAATTAAAAATCCAAGATATCTGTAGTTGGGAACCTTTTCAATCTTTGAACCCTGTAATGTTGTGATCAAGGGCAAATGTGTTTGTTTTGATTTTGTGGTTGAGAACAACATAGTTTTCGTCTTTTCAGCATTTAAAACAAGTTTAAGATGATGAAAAATGGTTTTGAACAGAATTAAAAGCCTGTTGTAATTTAGAGAAGGCCTGGTCAGGCGTGGTTCCAGTACAATATAAAACAATATCATCAGCGGGACCAGCTGATTTAGCTGTATCTACAAGCGTAAGCAATCTTTTTACCTGATAGACCATCACTGGATTAAAGCTAAAGGTAGGCCGCAGGTGATTTTGTCCCACTGGCACATCTGAGGAAAATACAGGGGCAGGGTTAAGAGATTCAAACAGAAATCCAGAAGCTATAAAATATTGGACAAAAACAACAATGTGCTGCCCTTTTTGTGGACCTTTCAAAAGCCTTTGACACAGTTGACCATACAGTGCTGAAGAAAAGGCTTATTGATACAGGACTCTCTAATCAAGCTGGTGCCGCAAGGATCAGTCTTGGGCCCACTTCTATTTTTTCTTTATATAACCAACATTGAATGTACTTTACCAAATGCAAACTTTCATTTTATGCTGTTCATTAAAACAGTCAAGTATTTTTTCCTTGTCTGGAATTGTTTGTGAATTACTCACAATGCATGGAGAAAGCTCCAGAGCTCTGTTATTCTCTGATAATGATTTAATTGTGTTCCAGAATTTTGTTGGATTGTTCAAATTCTTTGTGGTTTGAGAAAGGTAGTAATCAGCTTTAGCTTTTCTGATTTTAACCGTACAAGAATTTCGCAGTTGTCTGAAATCCTGCCAGTCCAGAGTCAGCTTACTTTTTCTAGCTTTAGCCCACGCAAGATCACGTTATTACGAAGATCTGATAAATCAGGATTAAACCAAGCATTTCTGCGACCTTTAACTCTATATTTCTTAAATGGGGCATGCTTATTGACCACATTATAAAAAGCTTCATAAAAATAATGCCAAGCATTATCAACATCGACAATAGCATAGAGTTTGTCCCAGTCAATGTAAAATAAATCATGTAGAAATCCTTGTTCTGAAAAGTGTTTCATATCCCGTTTTACTATAATACTTGGTTTAAATTTTGGTAATTTTGCATCTTGAACTGTTGCAACGACACAGTGATCACTGATATCATGGTCATATAATTACAAAGTAACACCGTAACACGCAGTGGCTAGCTACGGTGTAGTTTATTTCAACTTCGCTAGCCTCGTAGCTTGTGCAAATGAAAAGTTAAACTGCAGTTTTTAATGTTAGAATAAACAACTACATACCTCTACTTTGGCCCTTTTTTCCTCCTCCTCTTTTCTACGCTTTCTGACAGCAGCACCTTATGGCTTGGGCTGCCATTTCATGATAAAAATTTGTCAAATTACTTGTTGATGTGACATCCATCAATTTAGGGACCGCTGCTTTGATGCGCGTCAACAATACGCCCACCCCCCCGCTTCCACCGTAAACTGTCAGTCAGGTTCAGGCCGGCCAGGTCAATCAGAAGTCATTAGGATTTATTTATTTATTTTTTTTCATATTAGAGTACAAAGAAGAAATAACACCATTCACTTTATTTTTAATTATTTGTTATTTATTTAAAATATATATTTATTTTATTTTATTTTTATTTTATTTGGAGGGGTGCAGCTGGGCGCCCCCTCCAGCAGATGACGCCCTAGGCTCTGAGTATAAGACAACCACTGGTATTTCTTTTACCTGACTTTATTGTTTTCAGTGCATTTCAGTTGTGAGTGTCATGTGTAAAAGTTAAATACCTGATACATAAGAGCTGTGTTGTCTGACTTATTGAAGCCACTGTACTATTATCTCCTGTTGCTTTCTGTGCAGTAGGCCTGCAGTATATTATGGAGATGCTATACATGCAATAGTTTGAGTCTGTACAGACGTTGGTTAAAAATGTTTGCAACCTATGGTTCACATTTAAAAATAACAGTATATTAAAATCACAATTTTTTATCATAACCCCTCACAATTTGTGCATTAAGTTCCTGTCTAATGTGTGTGAAATACCTTTACTTTTACTTTACTTTTAAGTACATTTGAAAGTGAGTACTTTAATAATTTTACTACAATTTTTTTGTCACACTAGAAATTAAGTACTTCCTTCACTACTGGATATTTCTAACACTTATTCAAAAATTCAAAACAGTGTAGACTTGTAAAACCATTATAATCTTTCCTTTTGTCCTCTCTCTTTCATGGCCTGCACCCTCTTTTCTCTTGAATAGGCAAGGTAAAGCCTGCTCCTCTTTGGCTTAGGAACATTGCTACTTTCAGCTAGAATTAAAATGTGCTACACAACCTAGTAATCAAAAAGTAAAACATTACTTTTTAGAATATTAACACAATACCTGCATTTTTCTTCAGCACTGTAGGCTAAAACACGAATATACAAGTATCAACTGATGCCATAAACATTTTTGTTGAAATAATAATGTTGAAAAAATATCAAACCTTCTAATTCAGTGGTTACTGGGTTTCCTGGGTGAACAGTCACAACAGTTCAAATTGCATCAAAGTATCATGTTGCATCCGGTAAAAAAAAAAAAAAAAAAAAATCTAAACAAACCAAAACAGAGTAATTACCAGTTATTTTAAAACAATGTATTTACCTCTACCTTTAAAACACATGCATAGGGAAGAAATAAAATATTAAGGACTTTTGTTTGTTTTCTTTTAAGGCTTTGAGACATAACTATGGATGACCAAAACTGCCGAATCAATCAATAGATAAATAAGTAAATGTCATCATTGTCAAACAATTATTTAAACAGTGAAAAAAAAGCTGATTTTTTTTTTTAATGAATATGTATGTTTTTGGTTAAAAATAAATAAATAAAGCCCCATAATTTATTCTCTGTCTGCATTAATTCCCACATTTATTAGTTTTTAAATTTATTTATTGTTTTATTTATTAATTAATAATTTAATATTTTATTTATTTATTTATTTATTGATTCCAGTCACCAAAATGCAAATGGCAATGGCTCTTCGCAGAATGGTAGGATAACATTTTTAACAAAACTGGTAGACAGCTTCATTGTTATTTTCTTATGTAAACAACCAGCACATTTACACAGTCTAAAAGTACATGTAAACGTTGCAGCATCAGTTAAACTTTAGTAAATTGTCTTTGAAAACATCATAGCCCGCAGTATTTTCTGGAAGTTTCAATGTATAGAAACAGGTCGATTCTTGAGGCAATTTGATGTTCACCACTTCCACATATTAAGTTCATCTGGAAGGACATCCCACCCCGTCCAGAAGCTCAGCAATGACTTCAACACTTAAGGAGAACCTAAAAGTCAAAGCAAGAGGACGACTTGTTTATGACTTTAATATACATGTTTAGTCAGTGTTACTGCAAAGACATCATATAGGTCACTCAAATACTGTATAGAAGCATACACTTGTTACTGGTCTGAATGAACTGGCACAGAAAGATCACAGCTCTACAATTCTTTACTTTCTTCAATGGAACAGACATCCTCACCCTCCTCTGTAGCCCAAACAATCTTCTCCAAAACCATCTTCATAATAAAACATAAACTATAATATTAAAATAAAACCATTAGTCCATGTGATAACATGACATTGATCCATCGTTCAAAAAGTGTTTATCTGTAGAGCCACTCAGAATTACATTTCAAGTTAAACAACTTCAAACCTGTCCAAAACCATCTTTAACCTGGTTAAATCCACTTAACCCTCCTACACCCCTTTAACTTTTGTAACATTAGTCGCCCTGGCGCACAAAAAAAAATGCTCCAATAAAGAGTGACATAGAAATATTATCTAGTAATTCATAATTACAATTTGTTTTAATAGATACTATTACTAGCTTCAGTCCTCACCATAGATAGCAAATATTTATTGTGTTTCTAAAATTTAACCCCTTAAACGCCAGGTTTTGTGATTAGAACCTGATTTTAAAAATAAGCCAAAAAACACAAAAAGTGAATAATTTTCCATACAATAAATGCAAATTAAAACATTTTTGTGGAGAATTATCAGAGCCTGGGATTGTCAAAAACTGGCATCAAGTTTGATTTTGCTTCATTTTTATTTTTTGTCTGACAATACTATCAATAATTTCATCTGTGATGAAAAAGAAAACTGTCAAATATGTCGTGAATCTGGAAGGCAGCAAAGCGGGTGATCCCAGGACAAGGGATCCCAGCGGCCCGGTATGGAATGGCATTCTCCGCAGTCGGGGACCAGGTAACGCCACTCCTTGATATCCAGGTGGGACAGGGCTTGCCCCTCACCCCTCGCTCTTTCAGCTCCATCTCTTCTTCCTCACTCTCCTCCTCCGAAGTGCCCTTGGCCCCTGGCACATAATTTATATCCTCCACCTCATCATCATCCTATGATAATGCATCATCAGATGAAGAAGGAGCATTCGTCTTGTCGAGCAAATCAAGGAGGTTCATGGCCGGCCAAATTATACTTTCTTGTGCGTCCCATCTTGGCAGTTTGGGACGAAATGAACCATGATCTAAGATCCAGATCTAAGTGACACATAATGTCTTGCCCTGGGATAACACCTGTGTAAACAAAGCCAGACTAGCAAGTTTTTTTTTTAGATTACTTTGTCAGTGAGCCTTTGATGTTTTTGCGTGTGATGAGGCTTTGATGAGTGCAGAAGCTTTAAACTTTGTGCATTTTATTGATTTGAACTGAATAGAATTCAACTTGTTGGCAACAGTAATGCATTTCTCGATAAGGCATTTTGGATGCGGACACACAC
This sequence comes from Rhyacichthys aspro, assembly GCA_036850595.1. Lineage (NCBI taxonomy): Eukaryota > Metazoa > Chordata > Actinopteri > Gobiiformes > Rhyacichthyidae > Rhyacichthys > Rhyacichthys aspro. The sequence continues at coordinate 1,549 of JAWCTZ010000123.1, read as the reverse complement.
ATACACAAACACACTAATTTCTCAACACACACATGCACACCACATGACATCATCACATGACATCCCTAAAATACACCCAAATCATTTTAGTTCTGAATGTATTGAACTGGCCTTACAGGCACGATAATTTATACAACCATCAATGGAGCCATTGCCCCATTTTGAACTCTCTCTCTCATATGGGAAAAATGATGCCACCTAGTGGAAAACAATATAAAGTAAAATTTTTAATCCTCACTTTCATGAATCCATGAAAAAAAATATATATAAAATTTAAACAGTAATGGCAGTGCTGCCAATGGCCTGAAATCTAAAATTCATCCCAAAATACACATCGGAGGCAAAATTTATGCCATTTGTATAAACACAGCCAAAGTTATCCACACAAAAAGGGTGAAACATAAAAAATGCTCTAGGGGTGTAGGAGGGTTAAGACCAGTTAAGATCCAAGTTAAAACACTGACTTGAAAACCTGACTTCCGGTTGGGCCTTGGAGCCATGTGGGCAAACTGCTGCGCTATGCTACGGGCTACACTATAGAGACATACACAATAAATAGTTTCCTCATTTACCAAGCAGAAACGTTGTAGAAGCTTTGAGGTCTTTGTGTTTGCTCATGTTCTTCAAGCTCAGAGTCAGACTCTGGGTCGAAGATAAACGGCTCAGTTACTCAAAGCCATTGCTGAAAAAGTTGTTACTACGATGTGAGGTGTTTACTTCCGTCTGTTTCCCGCTAGCTCGGAGCTTAAGGGCGGCCATGAGTGAGCGGGCCAACAAAAGGGCTGAGCAATAAAGTGACACAAGTCAGACCGCCGCTGGAATCGTGGTGAGAACTCTTTAAAATTTCTTGTTTAAAATAATTATTGTGTTTTTCATGTTGCAAAACGTGATATGGTAACCTAAATGTATCCAAAATACACTGTATAATGTTCAAAATAGTATAATATAGGACCTTTAAATTTGTCAACAAGACCAAAGTTTATCTGTGTAAGCTGTATGTTGCCGTGTAAGGGAATTTTGCACCCATATTTAGTGAGAATTTAATTACATATTCACTTTTGCCCATACTTTGGAACATGCTAGATCTGAGGAAAGTCCAGTCCATTGCATGACAGAGAGTGGCATTCAGACAGATGAGACAACTACTGCGACAGTGTGAGGGGATGAAATACGGATTGCTTTATCTCGCTAAATTGAGGATTATGACCCAAGATGGCACAGAAGAAATTTACTGACCTGAGTTTTTTAAGGACATGTTAAACTCATAGACTAGCTGTGCACCTGGATTCCAATGATCTCACCCACGGGTGCCACCAGGGCGTACTCAGTGACATTATTATTTTTCTTACATCCTTTGGGTGTTTAAGTTAACAATTAGTTGGTGAACTGTTTTTTGTTTTTCCTCTACAGATTATTACATTGCTTATGTGATACATACAATTATACAGGCATGGCCTTGTTGAAGTTCCTTGTGATAGCTGATCAGCTGAAATGTTTGTATATGGGTTCTAAGAGGTCTCAGCCTCCTTAGGTAGAGTTTGTTGTAGTT
>JAWCTZ010000122.1:0-78568 GCA_036850595.1 Rhyacichthys aspro | reverse complement strand
TAAAATTCTGCCCATGGCAGTGGTGAGTTTTTGTTTAGTATAATTTTTTTAATTAGTTTAATTCTTAGTGCCCTTTTTTTTGATATGATGTCCATTATATTGACCCCCCCATGTTTGTGTCTGCTGATTAGTGTCTTTATGCTGATTGCCCCCCTGTCCCTTTTCCATATAAAATTGCTGATGATTCTGTTGAGCTCCTTGAGATATTGTCCGGGTAAGTTATATACGTGTAGTGTATGGATGATTTTGGATAGACAGAGTGCATTTATTATTGTTGCTTTTCCGTTAATGGTGAGATTTCTTAGTTTCCACAGATTAATTTTGTTTTTGATTTTTTGCAGCAACCCCTCCCAATTGTCCCTGCAGCAGCGGTCCTCATCCCTCCCGACCAGAACCCCGAGGACCTTGTACTGCTCCTCCGCAGCCTGAAGGCCCCACCTGTTTGGTCTGGGCGCCTCCCCGCCGCAGAAGGCTATACACGATTTCGTGTAGTTGACCTGGGCCCCAGAGCCCATACAATAAAAATTGAGCTCATGGAGAGCCTGCTCTAGGCTCTCCATGTCTCTTATAAAAAGGTGTGTGTCGTCCGCGTACTGAATGATTTTGTGCTCCCTGCCACCTGGTGTCCTGATTCCACATACCCTACTGTTGTTATAAAACCGTGCTGCCAGTGGTTCCGCCACCAAACTATATAGAAGGGACGATAACGGGCAGCCCTGCCTCACCGACCTTCGGAGAGGGAAGCTGCCCGTCATCGCCCCATTGATATTCACCACACTCGTGCCTGTGCTGTACAAAGCCCTAACTATTCCTATGAACTGCTGTCTGAATCCGACCCTATCCAAAAGTGCAAACAAAAAAGAATGGCTGACCCTATCAAAAGCTTTCTGGAAATCAATGCTAATGTGTATGCCTGCTGTTCTATGCATGTGTGCAACCAAGTGTTTAACTGTTAGGATTGTATCTGAAATATCTCTCCCTGGAATTCCGTATGACTGTGTGGGCCCTACTACTTTCCCTATGACCTGCTTTAATCTATTGGCTAATGACTTAGTGAGTATTTTGTAATCAGTGTTTAGTAAGCTGATCGGTCTGTAATTACCCAGATCAGTGACCTCCCCCTTCTTATAAACTAATCTAACTATTCCCCTGGTGAATTTTCGTATGTCCCTCCCTTCCTCCCCGACGTATTTAAACAATTCAGCTAAAACCGGTGCCACCTTACCCGCAAAAGCCCTGAAGAATTCGGCCGTGAGGCCGTCTTCTCCAGGGCTTTTGTTCCTATTTAAGTGTTTAATGGAAAATAAAATCTCCTCCACCATTACATCACCCTCACACTGTGCTGCCTCGTGCTCTGTTAGTTTTTTGTCCGTGCTATTTACAAGTTGTGTTTTTATTTTACTGTCTAAGGTGTTTTCCCCGAAAAGCCCCGTGTAGTACTGTTCAATTATTTCCAGAATTTGAGTTTGGTCTTGTGTGGTCTGCCCCGTATTATTGTTTTTGAGTTCCCCTATGTACATGTACAGTTGTTTGTTCTTTTCTAGGCCAAAGAAGTAAGCAGTGGACCTCTCACCTTCCACTGCATACTGGGCCTTTGCCCTCAATGTTGCCCCTCTGCATTTTCTCTTTTCTATATTTTGAAGTTTAGCTTTGAGTTAAAAAAACTCCGGTTCCACCTCACCATCATGCTCTGCCATAACCTCCGTCAACACTTGCATCCTTCTCCTCACATCATTTTCTTCTGTTTTGTTTATCCAGTTTATGTGTTTGCTGTGATTTATAGCCATCCTTTTTATCCTCAATTTGACACAATGCCACCATTCCACCAGGTCCTCAGCCCACAGCAGCTCATCAGGGAGCGAGTCAAGGAGTCTGCTCACCTTTTTGACGAAGAGGTCGTCCTCCAGCAGAGAGTTGTTGAAGACCCAGAGTCCCCCATTCCTACGACTCCCAGAATTCCCCAGGCTCACCGTCAGCAGGGCGTGGTCACTCCAGCCAGACCACGTGTAGCGCGCTGCCTCTAATTGTTTAATTAGGTCGGCTGAGCAGAAGCACATGTCAATGCGCGACTGCTTCAGCCGACCCAAAACAACCTGCTTTCTGGAGAAGCCTCTCCTTTTCAGGTTGAGGCTTCTCCAGACTTCGGTGGCAGCGAGGTTGTTGATGGTGTCTAGCAGGTAGGTGCGGCTAATGTCGTTTTTGTAAGTGTTGTTTTCGCTGATGTCCAGACTACTTAATATGGTGTTGAAATCTCCAATTACTATTGTTCTATTTGTGTAGTGTTTGAATACGTCCTTGAAAAAAATTTTCCTCTGTCCCTCCTCGTTTGGTGCATGCACGTTAATAATTCTGAATTTTGTCTGACCCACGAAGTCCAGGACTAAAAAGCGCCCTTCTGGATCTTCGTGGGCCAGAGTGGGGCTGCCAAGCGGACCTGGCTTAACGAGCACGGCCACGCCTTGGGAGCGCGCCGCGCCCAGTGCAGCGTGTACCTCGGCCACCCGCAGGTCCTTCGCGGCCTGCACATGCTCTGGCCCCCACCCCGTCTCCTGCAAGCACAGAACGTCCCACGGGCTGCTCTGCAGGACGCCCTGCAGCTTGCTGATGTTGCGCAGCCCGCGTGCATTGAAGGAGACGATGGTGAGAGCCATGAAGAGGAAAACAGAGAGGTGTGTGATCTAACTATTTGTGTTTTTTTTATGTTGCCCTCCACCCGGTCCCCTCGCTCTGCCTCTTTCTGGCCTCGGCAGCGACGAAGTCCATGAGGTCTTCGTCAACGCTGGTTCTTCTCGCGTCTACAGCAGCCGGTACCGGAGCGGGCAAGGGGCCAGGACGTGGCGGCGCCGGGATGAGTGACTTGGGGACATGTGCAACACGTGACTTGGAGTGGTCTCTCGGTGGCGCAGCAAGGCTGGGTCCCGCAGCCCTGCGCTCCACCGAGTCCCTGTCCCCTCTCACCGGTCTCGAGCTGTTGCTCCCCGCCCCTCTGCCTCGCTCCGGGCTTCTAGCTACAGCCGGTTTAGGGGCAGCGGCCGCCGCCAGAGCGCCCCCCTCCCTTCGAGAGGTGGAGTGTGGCTCTGTCCCTACTACTCCCCCCTTCCCGGGTTCAACCCCCACTGCTGCGGCCTTAAGAGTAGCCTCGATGTGAGCGCTCTCTCCCCTTCCCAGGCGCCGGCGCCACGAACATAGGTGTCTCCGGGATTAGCTCTTCGTCACTGCCGAGGCCGGGTTCAGAGTCAGAGCCCAAATTTGTATCCCTCAGGCAGGGGAACTCCTCCGCGGCCTCACTATCAGGGCCGCGGATCACACACACAATCTGTTCCCCTGCATTCACTACACCGAGGCACGGTGCACTCCCTGGCGTAGTGCCCCTGCTTCCCACACCTCCTGCATTTAAATTCAGGGCAGTCACGGTAAACGTGGTCTGGCTGGAGGCACCCCCTGCACACCCTTACCTGTCTGTCGTGGATCACCCTGAAGTACTCGGGCCCCGCTGCCGTGTTGAAGCGCGCCGAGTATGGGAGGGACTGCACCGTCTCGGTGAAGCGGACCTTCACGAACCTGGTCCCGTCGGCGACATCTGTCCCCGGCCACAATCTCCGCCGCACTCCAGAGACCGGCGCGACTCCCCAGGTGGTGAGTTTCCCGGTGATATCCTCGTCGGTGATGTAGGCCGGCAGCCCCATGAAAGAAACCACCATTTCATCCGAGGTGATTTCGCGACCATGTATTTTGGCATCTCCTACTCGGAAGCCGTCCAGTAGTTTGTTTTTCCCCTCTAGAGTTCTTGTTGTAATTTCATATTTGTCCTTATTGATCATTCTGCAGGCGGTGATTCCCCACAGATCTCCCTCGCGGCTCTCATCAGGCTCATGGCGGCCACGTCGGCCCCGTCTATTTCCAGCATCACGGTGAGCTCCTTCTCATATCTCTTTTCATTTATTTCTCCTCCGCGACCCTTTTTATCACTCGCTTTTCCTTTGATTATTCCCTCATTTGTTTCCATTCTGTTATCCGTTCCTTCAGTGGGGTTGTCCTGAGCCGTGGTCCTGGTCCGGTCCGTAGTCGACGCCATGGAGTCTGTCCTGCGCGAGCCGAAGCTCGAAAAAGGAGCAAATTAAGCGCTCCCCGCAGCTTTGGGGCTGGGAGGAGGATGAAAATACACTACAAAAGTGAGTAAATAAATAACAAAACCAGATTAAACAACCAAAAAAACAGCGAAAAAACCAAACGCGGGCCTGTCCCGCTCCAGCCTCGCACACTCCTCACCGCTCTCACCACTCGCGCAAATACTTCCGGAGTGGGCGTGTCTCTGGGTGGTATGGCCGTAAGCGACAGTGACTCACACTTTTAGCCTATTTATAGTTTGAGCGGGACATGCCGGGTCAAACGTGAAGACCTAAAATGTGCACATGCAATGCTTTACACAAACTTAAAGCTCCAGTACCTGATTGTCTTTTTCAGAACTAAGAGAGAGAGACAGAGACAGTTGAGTTTCAAACGGAAGCCCCGCCCTTAGCTCCTTACTCACTCTCACAAACCCCTCCCAGGCTTTTCCCCTGTCTCGTGCGTGAATTCATGTGCGCATCTTATACGCGTGCACAACTGGAGATGGACATGCTCACTGTTTATAGACCGCTAATCCTGTCCCAAAACAAATCATGACAGTACTAGGAAACTGGTGTTAGTAGGTGAGGACACCTAGCTATGAGAAAGCTGAGCGTGTGGAGCATTGAAATTATACGTCTCAAGAGCGATAAGTCCCGGAGACTACAGCGCTAGCAATATTAGCATTAGCAACAAAAGGCTAAGCCCCAACAACGTAAAGCTTACATCTGTTTGCAATTCGTTTAAAATGTAACGAGTCAAGAGAAACGGACCACAATGCTAATAAAAATATAGTGAATAGAAAGTTAGTTACCAGTCTAGAAGATAAGCAGCCAGCTCAGAGTCCAATTTTAGACCAATGCAGTGGAGTACTTCTCTCCATCTTTGGAATGCGGTTCCAATATTTATTCGCGTTTTATTTCTTTTATCGTCCCATTTGCGCTTTTCTGGTCTCTTTACTCCTTCTGTTTTCCTTTGTTTATGATGTTTAGCAGTGTATGCAGTAACAGCCGATGCAGGAATAGCTACCTTGCCCTCTGAGACTTCGGCCGTCATGCTGTCTCTGTTTACCAGTTGTGCACGCGCAGACCATGGCAAAGACATTGTACAGCAACAGCCAGTGGGGTTCTCTGTTAAGTCCCTGGGCGTCAGTAGGCTTGTGATTGGCCAAGAACTCCCCGTCCCTGCGTTGGAGTTGCTCCTATCTCTATTGAGTGTTCATTTCTTAAAATTGCTTATAATAAGCAGCAGATGGCATCGTAGAGCATGATTTTTTCCAAAACGATTGCTTTTGCAATATACTATATGGGGTCTCAACCATTTTTGTCAACTAGATGAAAAATATATTAGGTACTGGAGTTTTAATGTTACCAGTCCACATCAGATTAGCTTTATTCTCTCAACGCCAGAGTAAAGTGTGGAAAGCACAACAGACCTAGATAGTCCAGGTTTGATCCACAGACAGTAGATACGAGCGCTAAACTAGAGCTGCTCATTTTTAAACACATTATTATACATTTGGTCATTTTAAAACAGCTTAAACCAAAAACATTCTCATCCCTGATGAAGGCAACTTGTCTAGTTTTTATGCCTCTAGAAAGTGTTAGCGGTGCGTTGAGGAAATGAAGTAGCTGTGACCGTAGACTGATCAAAAACACCTGTGAAACAGACTTGACACTGTGCCCTCAATTAATTTGCCAATTTAATTTTCCTCACAAAGGCAGGCCCTTTTTCAATGTTATTTATGGAGCAAAGAAGTGACTTTGGGCATCAACAGCACCCTCTTCTGGTCCAGAGTGAAAAACCTTACAGCACCTGGTATTCCCAGGCGGTCTCCCATCCAAGTACTAACCAGGCCCGACCCTGCTTAGCTTCCGAGATCAGACGAGATCGGGCGTTCTCAGGGTGGTATGGCCGTAAGCCACAGACTCCTTCAGCTTTGGCCTCTTTAAAGCTCATGCAGTGCGGGACAGCTGGCCTTTACTGAGGCCCAGTTTGAAGGGAAACCACGAGAGCCTGGTTTTTTGTTGAAATCACATTCGCTGAACTTTTGAACTGAGCTCCCAAAGGTTACACAGAGACAAGAAGAGTGAAAAGCAGTGGCTCGGTTTCAAACCTTTTCTGTATTTTTGTTTTTGCTTAAACACAGGCCGACGAGTCGTGTCAGTGAAGCCAGAGGACTGACTGTGCACAGCTGTCGGCTCCAACACAATTAATCAGGCCGACACGAGCGCTTGTGTTTGGGAAAAAGTCAATGTTGCTCATTTGCACACAACTAGGACGGAAGAAAGCACCCTCTTCTGGTCCAGAGTAAAAAAGCTTACAGCACCTGGTATTCCCAGGCGGTCTCCCATCCAAGTACTAACCAGGCCCGACCCTGCTTAGCTTCCGAGATCAGACGAGATCGGGCGTTCTCAGGGTGGTATGGCCGTAAGCGACAGTGACTCACACTTTTAGCCTATTTATAGTTTGAGCGGGACATGCCGGGTCAAACGTGAAGACCTAAAATGTGCACATGCAATGCTTTACACAAACTTAAAGCTCCAGTACCTGATTGTCTTTTTCAGAACTAAGAGCGAGAGAGACAGAGACAGTTGAGTTTCAAACGGAAGCCCCGCCCTTAGCTCCTTACTCACTCTCACAAACCCCTCCCAGGCTTTTCCCCTGTCTCGTGCGTGAATTCATGTGCGCATCTTATACGCGTGCACAACTGGAGATGGACATGCTCACTGTTTATAGACCGCTAATCCTGTCCCAAAACAAATCATGACAGTACTAGGAAACTGGTGTTAGTAGGTGAGGACACCTAGCTATGAGAAAGCTGAGCGTGTGGAGCATTGAAAGTATACGAAAGTAAGTCTTGAATCACAAGCCCTTCTAAACTTTTAACATGGCTTAAGGCCACATATGCCTGACCTGCTGCAAAAACATTTTCAAGGGACACTACTGCTGTTTCTTCTGTTAAACCCTGTACTTTGTGGACTGTTGAAGCCCACGCAAGTTTGAGGGGAAACTGTCAACGCTTTTCCCCTCTTTTATTAGCTTGTTCTTCCTCTGGCTCAATGCAAGTGGAATTGCTGTGGTCTGCTAGGGTATGTGTGCGCTTCCTTGTTTGGGCACCTACTTTGACATCGTCAAATTTAACGTATATTGCAAGAGGAAGGCCTTTTCTTTGTGAGTGATCTATGTGTGTGACTGTGCTACATACTCCATTTACTAGACCATCAGATACATATTTTTTACAGAGCATAACACTCGCATTAATTCCAGTTGGTAGGGTTTCAAGCAGAGTTGTTTGGCTGTACCAAGCTGTCCTTCTAATTCTACCAATTTTCCAGTCTTTATCAGAGCCAAAATCCTGTGCCGCTATTACTATGTAATCTGGACGTATACTCTCGAGCTGATGAAGATTGTGTTCAAAAACCTGTTGGTTTGTTGGAAATATATGTAGCTCTGAAGACTCCAACATGAGTGTCCCTTGAGAACGTGTTCTTAACCGATTTAATAACTGGACAATGTGTGATCTTTTTGCCTAACGACAGTGTTTAGTTGTGCTATCTTGAATAAATTTGACCACAGGTTAACACCTGCTTCTTCTACATACAGGACTTTACCTTTAACTGGAGTTAACTGGAAGAAATCCCCAACAGCAATAATACTTACTTTTCCAAATGGGGGAAGTCACCTGTTTGCTTTATCTGACGTAACCTACCATGAATAGAAGTAAATAGCTTGTGATCAACCATTGATATTTCATCAATAATTACAATTTGTAGATCAATGTACTTGGCACGCAAGGAATTAAGTTTATTCTCTGTGAGTGGTGTGTATGGAAGGCGGATATCCTTACCTATGCTAAATGTTGTATGGATAGTAGCTGCTTGTATGTTATATGTGGCTATCCCTGTAGGTGCAGTCAAACACTAATATTGTCAGGACTGTGGCAAGTTGGTGATAACAATCGTGTTGCCTCGTACTGAATTGCTCTAATGAGGTGACTTTTTCCTGTGCCTGCACCACCAGTTACAAAAAGATGAAATGGCTCTGGGTTTTTACCTGGCTCTTTGTCTAAACACCATTGGTGTATTTTGTAAAAAAAAAACTAAAAAAAAGTAAAACAGAAAGCTAATTAATGGTACCTTCACAACGACTCATAACATTTTGTTTGTCTAAATGAGACTTCATTTCTAACAGCTGAATCAGGAATACTCTGCTCTTGCTGACTCATCCTCCTGTTGCCTCTTTATGTGCTCCTCTTTACATTCCAACCTAGTGACTTCTTGCTCAGGACACAACAGACACCATGCATCCTGTAATATTTCATCAGTCAACTTTCTCTTTAATCTCATCCAAATCCTTAGGTTCCACCTCAAAATAACGCCTATTTGACTCAGCAATTGACACGTTTCAAAGACCTGTTACTGGAACGCTCTATCCCACTTTCATAAAACTGTTCAAATGTTTTATAATCACATGGCTTTAGGTCCTGGTCAACACAATATGGCAGAAATAGCTGGAGAATGCTTTGGTAATACAATTCTGGATATTTTGCTTCAGAAAACTGTGCATACCTAACAACTGCGGGTTTTGATCTGGTTCTTCTGGTAATGACACCTAATGACTTCTGCAACTCAATAGGTTTCTGGCATTTCTTTTTTATATACCACACGATAGTCAGAAGCAAATGCAGCCATGCACATGTCATTAAAAATGTTGTCGTTTGGTCTATTCTGGTATCTGTCAATAATAATATTAGTCATCCAGATGTCATCTGACACACTGGTTGGATTTATTTCACTAGTCGGCTTGCTCATTTTCACAATATTCTCCCTGTTGGAACAAACACAACTTTCCGAGAAAACTCCGTCAAGTGCATATTTGTAAGCCGATAAACTGCTTCCTGTGCAGATAAACACTGCCTATTTTCTCATTGTCTCTTGTGCGCTGATTACCTTTGGATGCTTCTTTCTGTGCATTACTTAAAAGCAATCCCATTTCCTTTTCTGCTTTTGAAATGTATGAAATGATATAGACCATGCAAGCCCATGAATCAAGTACAAATTGTATATCAATATTAGCATTCCAGCATTTCAGTAAGTGTTTGTCTTAAAAAGGAATGTTGATGAGGTATGGATAAAGGAATGTTGATGAGGTATGGATAAATCAATATGACAATATGTGTATGCCCTCCCAGAGGCTCATATGCCTTTTCAAAACTGTCCTGGGTAATACCTATTGAGTCAAACAACGACGCAACACTATCACAAGGATGGTTTTCATTATTAAGTGCTTCCTTAATGGCTGTCATGATTTCCACAGCGTGCTCCCATCCAAATACTAACCAGGCCCGACCTTGCTTAGCTTCCGAGATCAGACGAGGTCGGCGTTATTTTTTTCTCTCTCATCTTTTATTATCAAATATACTTATTTACATTTTGTATTTACATTTTACACACAAAACACTCAGACCATAAAATAAATGAACACACAACAACAGAAGACAAACATTCAAGACAACACACTGTGAATCAAATACATGAAATACTGACGACTTCCATTCATTCCACAGAGGGGCAACACATGACACTCGGGGCTGAGGTGACACAAGGAGAAGGAAACAGAGTTTCATTTTTTTTCATTCCATATATTGTTCAATGCTTTTATTCCCCTTATCATTTATCTGTTTGTCCATGATCCTTTTCCTGTTTTAGTGATTGTTTCTGTTGGGTCCGTGGTGTTGTCCAGAAGGTGAAAAGTGTCCAGTATCCAGGGTAAGTGTCCAGGTTGGGTGCAGTGGTCCAGGGTGGGCGCAGGGGTCCAGGGCCGGGGGTGGGGGGGTCACCAGTGAAGCTGCAGATGCCTACGCCTGTCGAAGGAGGTGAAGGTGTTGTCCAAAGTGAATATGTCCGTGAATCTTGTTCTGTTGTATGTGCAGGTGTAGGTGCAGGAGATGTGTGGTGATCAGTGATTTGAAGATTGTCCAGTGGTCGGCTGTTCTGTCGTGCAGCTGTATGTTGCGGACTGTGAAAGTGGTATACTTGGCTATGGTGATTAACAGGTTGATGGTGTCCGTATTGATTCCTTTTTGTGCTGGTGTCCTGAATAGGAGATGCCATGACATGACAGTTCTGTTTTGTTGTTTTGTGTAATGAGTTTTTTGATTAGTTTTATCCTGAGTGCTCTTTTTTTGGTAATGATGTCCGTTAAGTCCCTCTTCCAGATAAAATTGCTTATTATTCTGTTTATTTCTTTGAGATGTTCCCCCGGCAGTTCATAGACATGTAATGTGTGGATTATTTTTGATAAACACAGTGCGTTTATGATTTTCCATTGTTTGTTTTTCCATTGATTGTTAAGTTTCTAAGTTTCCATAAATTTATTTTATCTTTGATTAATAGAACCCAATTTTTGTTGCAGCACTCCTCCTCATTCTCCCCAACTCCCAGCACTTTGTACTGCTTTTCCGCCTGCTGGAGGCCCCACCTGTTGGGCCTGGGCACCTCCCTGCCACAGAACGCGATGCTGGACTTCGTGTAGTTGACCTGAGCCAAGGCAATAACGATTGAGCTCATGGAGAGCTGGTTCCAGGCTCTCCATGTCTCTAAGAAACAGGTTAGGATGGTCTGCGTATTGAGCGATCTTGTGCTCCGCCCCGCCTGGCGTGATTACATCCTTCACCAGCAGGCTTCTTTTTAAGAGCGCTGCCAGTGGTTCAGCCACTAAGCTGTACAATGACAGCCCTGCCTCACAGATCTCTGGAGGGGGAGCTGCCCGTTATCGCCCGTTGATGTTGACAGCACCGGTGATAGCGCTGTAAAGCAGTTTGATGGTTGTAATGAAGTTTTTTCTGAACCCGAACAGTCTGTAGAGGTATGCATGGTTGACCCTGTCGAAAGCTTTTATAAAATCTATTCTGACGTGTATGCCTGATGTCTGGTGTATATGTCTGACTATATGTTTTATTGCGAGTATTGTATCTGATATCTCTCCCTGGTATTCCGTATGCTTGTGTATTCCCTACAACTGTCCCTATCACCTGTTTTAATTTATTGGCTATTGTCTTTGTTAGTATCTTATAATCTGTGTTTAATAAGCTGATTGGCCTGTAATTGCTGAAATCAGTGACCTCCCCTTTCTTGAGAATTATTTTAAGGATGCCCCACGTGGCAGTCTACTGCCCTCCCTTGACCCCTGATGTGCTGAAAAACTATTAATAAAATCGGTGCTAATTTGGTTCTAAAAGCCTGAAAGAATTCAGGTTTCTTCTTTCTTCACGTTTTTTTTTGTCAATGGCATTTATTTTTTTCCATGTTGTTTTCGTTAATTGGTTCTTTTTCAAACAGTTTTTTATCATATTCTATTAGTTTCAGTATCCCTTCCTGTTCTGTTACCATTTCCCCGTTTTTTTTGTTTTTTTTTAGTTGGTGGATGTATTGTTTTTTGTTGTTTGTTTTTCTCTAGCCCGAATAAAAAGGCCGTAGAACTTTCCCCCTCCACTGTATATTGGGCCTTAGCCTTATGATTCAGTAACGAGATTACTCAAATTCAATTCCAGATGCGTGCAAAGCCCAGTAATATCGCCCATAAACTTGCTATATAACAAACATTACCAACCATGTTATTGTAAGTGGTGCAGAAGGGACTAGTCTAACTTTTAAAGGTCGACTGGCTGAAATACTTGGGTTTAAACCGAAGGAAGTATGTGACATTGTGGATTATCAACTAGTGGACAGCCATGCACCTCTCCTGCGCTGTATAAATGTATCAGACGAGGGACGTAGTATGCCCACTTTAACCTACGACAAGCCACACTACACATCGCTCTCCAAGACACTTATTGATGATATTGAGATATGCTTGAACGATCAGAATCAGCATATTCTTTTTTTATTTGTCAAAGTGATAGTGAAGCTACATTTCAGACCCTTGAAGAATTATTTGTAGAGACAAAGTTTTTTTTTTTTTTCTTATGTCACATACAAAAAGGAATGTCTTATCAACAGTTTATAAAAATGTATGGATCTGATCCTGTTTGTAATGATGCTATGGTCTGTAGATTTGTTAACCGGATACAGCCTGTTGCAGTGTGCAATGATTATGGCACAATGTGTAGAGGATGTAGAAAAAATATTACCTGAATGCGTATAAAATGGAGTATACATTTTCATGTTTCATTTATTTACAATAAATAGCAATACATCATACAGATAATAAACAACCAATAAAAAAACATTCACTTGTCAATTTATAGAAATATTGATATATTCATTGTTATATAATACATAAACAATACATTACAAGATATTTCACAGAAAAGTCAAACTCAATCAAAACTTAGCCACGACTGTGTCAGACTGCCTTGTGGGTGTTTTGTTTGGGGTTGTAAAACTGGGACAAGTTGAATAGCCTTTGTTGTTTTTTCTGTTTTATACCATATGGTGGCGATGTTTCACTGGTTGTGACATTGCCTACTTTGAAATCTAACCCTTCGGAGTCGACGGGATCGTATACGATCCCGAAGTATAAGTGTTACATAATCGCGCATATCTTTGGAATGATAACACATAAAAACGTACTTTTCGATGTCAAAAACAGGACATTTCAGGCTTTCAAACAAGCCCATTGACATGCATTAGTGTCTCATAGACGCTGTGTCATGACGTGCTGAAAGTCAGTGTCCAATGGAAGAATCGTGCGCTGTCACATGAGGTGCCAATATCAAACTGTAGAGCCCTGTGCTCAAATTACATGTTACATTATTGATATTATGTGAAATAACACTCGCTGAATTTTCAATGACACCTTGACAAAAAAAGTTTTGCCAGTTAGAAGGACCGCTCACAACAAGGCTAAATGGATGTTGTAACCTCCCATCAAACGCATTACTCTACATTGCCTTATGGATTTTAAAATGGATAATCAGACAGCACTCTTCGCTTGTCATACACCACCTGTACCTTTTTTACAACTTTAATTTTTGAAATGAATTTTTTTTTTATTGCGCTTGATGGTAGATACGGCAGTCAGATGTGTCTGTGTGGTCCTATTGGCCACAAAGGACTGCACTAAGCCTTTCAGTGAATCATGGGTGACTGTTTTAGCATTCACAGGATTCAGTGTTACACCTTTACACATTACCCTTGCTAGTTTTGTAGGCATAACACTTAGGACCCCCTGAAACAAACTGATGTAATCCTCCTCAGAGACCCCATCGTTTAATTCATCAGTTAGATCACTCAGACAGGGTCCTGTGGGAGGGATCCACTCACCAGGTCTGGATGTAAATACAACTGAGTCTGTGTCACAGTACAACACCTGCTGCTGCAAACTGTCTAAAAGGTCATAGAGCATGAGTCTGGCATATGCAGTGGTCATAGCACCAATAAACACATTAACATCCTTTGCTCTGCACCCCACTCCATCAGGATGACACCACTGAACCAGGGCAACATCGTCAGAGATAAAACAGAACTGCCTCACATCATAATGATCACTGAACATTAATTGTGTGAATCTGGCAGGATCTGATATCAATTCTGTCTGTGGCGTAGAATTTCGTTGTGCGAGCTTACCCCATAAGGAATTTAATAAAAACTTGTTTATTGATTGAATTGCCTTATTTACCCGTATCTTGGATGGGTCCAGTCTTATACCCTCTTTTTGGAAATAATCATCTATGTATTTTTGTTGATCCTCTGGGTTTTTTACATGTCTAGGGTAGTCAGATGCTTCCTGTTTACATTTTAAAATGGTTTTCACATAGTCCTTAAACAAAGTCTTTTTAGCAAAGTGCCAGACTTGAGAAAGGTTATTGTATGTTGTCTATTTCTGAAGAGTGTCTTAAACCCCACCATACAACTGGATGCCAGAGTTGTAAATACAAAGGGGTCCAGCTGTGTGCAATGCATAAATGTCTCCGGCTATATGAGAAATGCCTTGTGCAGTACCTCTACATCATTGACACAATAACGCATCATTTCTGCCTGGAAGTCAAACACTCCACACACTGTGTCATACTAGGTCGTAAGTGACTCTTTCTGACACACACATGTTGTCATAACCATAAAAGGATGGGTCTGGGTATGAGCCTATATAGTTCTCATTTTCTCTAGTGTTAAACCTGTGGGAAGAACCCCTTCTCCATGTCCTCAAATCCCAAGGCAGATGGTGTTTTTGATAGATTCATGGGGAGGAAGCTAAATGAGTCAATCCAGCGCTGTTTGTATACACTATTATACATTAGGATGACTCAACTACCACGCATGGTTGGTGTTGGGGGTGATTTTATTTTTTTTACAAAATATTCGAATATAAATGTAGTCAAACCCGGAAGCATTGTGTGCTACAAATGTATAGCCTGAAAATTTAGGGCGTCTGTAGTGGCATATGAATAATTTTACACAGTTTAAAGTTTTGAAACAAAACTTGTTTCCACTCATGTCCATTAAACACACAAAGTTGGCCTCATGCTTACCGTCATGTTATCTGGCTCTGTCATCTTGTGTTGTCTGAAACAGTGTGGTGATTTGCATATGCGTTTACAATCACTACATTTAACTGTTTTACCTGGAATGCTATGACACTGTGTAACAGACATTGCACCTGTTTTTACAACTGTGCGGACCATCATATGTACCATGACAATAACGACAGTTATAACTAGCCCCAAAAAACAGTTGGGTTTACAATCATATAATAATGCTCATTGTGTAGGTACAGCCAGATTGTTTGTGGCTGTGGAACATTATGCATTTGAAAGCACTGTAAATGTTTGAGACTAGAACCATGATAAAATAATTTAATATCTAGGTGTTTTTCAAACATGGTGACATCACTGAATGATACCTGGTGCATGTGGTCAAAACCTACAGCCGCCTGTAGGTTTTTTGCGTAATTAAGTTTTTCCTGATCTGACATGGTGCAAGAAATAAACAGAAACACAAGTCCCCATCCCTGTTTGAATTATATAAAATGCATCTCATCATGCGGAATATTACCCAGTCTAAGATGAGCACCCCCGCTGTGATTCTGTGCAACAGAAACAACAAATTCCAATTCATCTGTCATAGATGTGTTATTACTTTGTAGGACCTGTGTCACTTCCTCTACAAACAGGTCTGTGTTATTATTACTAGCATTTAATAGAGCACATCATTAAATAAAGATGACCCTCTTAAAAGCACATTTAATATGCTAACGGGTTGTGAGACCTCAAGCGCTCTGTCAATAACAGTAAGTATGCCTTTAACCCTTTGTCAGGAATCTCCTCAGGACTGGTAACATTGATATCTCTAAAATCAATATGATGTCGCATCTCCAGACCCCCTTTGTGAAGACCCATCTGTTACAGGCGTGTTTTGCCTTACAGACTCATTATTAGCAATAGTGCCATTGACAGCAGCAGTAGCAGCAGGGGCAACAGTAGACAAATGAGAAGGAAAAATATCAAACTGACAAGTATCATCAGATGTGGAGCTACTATTTGGACCAGTAGGGGGCGCAATAGTCAAATCAACAAAGCTGCAATTACTATTTGGACCAGTAGGGGGAGCAACAGACAGAATACCACTAATAACAGACCATGCTTCATCAGATTGACAATCAACAGGGCTACAAGACCTCATGCCTGTTTCATCATCACTTGTGCATGAAAAGTAGTCTCTTATATTTGGGACATGAACTGGCCTGTCCAGAGCAACAATGATATCATTCAAGTCATCATTAACGGTAAAGGGCCTAAAGCAGCTGTTGTGAGATTCATCATCATCACCACCATCACCACCACCACCACCACCACCACCACCACCACTCATCCACCTCTGGGACACATGTAAACTCATCCCAATGTGCAGTGGTGCACTCAATAAACTGGCTACTATCAACACCCGAACCATCAGCACTTTTAAAATACTTACAAGGTGGTGGAAGCATAATAAGATTTTAATCTTTGTTCTGTTTTGTGCGTCTGTAATGTTTCAATAGAAGTTCTAATAACTTGCCTTGTTTGTCTATTTTTAGCTGAATATCTGAATTTACTAGTTTTAGGATTAAAGTATAAATGCTGTTTGGAATACTTCTATAATATGATCTATGTGGTAGTGTGTGTGTGTCTGTTTATCTGTCTGGAAACTAGAGTAAGGTAGTCTAGTGTATTAAATAAATGAATATAAGCATTAGCAGGGGACTGTGGTTGATTTGAAGTTTGAGAAAGATTTTTTTTTTTTTAAACTGCAAATCAGATGCTGATAAAATTAAGTAGTTTTTACAAAGACCTGGAGATAGTGGAGATAATGTCAGGAAAGAGGTCAGTAATACTGTCTAAATCCAACACAGAGGTGTCTGACACATCAGGTGTAACACAAAGATCCACTGAATAGTTTTCTCAACACAAGGCAACAACACTCGATCACTATTCAATACTACAGGAGTGCTCACTGCACCATAACAGTCATTAGCATCAAAAGCTACTTCACCATGAGGCCAGGGTTCTTCATCAGTTGTTTGTGGTTCCTGGTTGGCAGCAAGGATCTCCTCAAATTGACGTGTTGCCTGCAGTTTTTCAAAGTGGCTCAGCTCCAACATTGTTTGCACTGATTCCAGCAATGCCTCATGCATCGCTCCAGCAGTTTGACTGCTCAGTTGTAGACCTACCATCACAGAAGTTACAGTTTCAGATTTAAAATAAGTATATAAAATATATTTAATACAATAGTATTTGACATACCTCCCCACACCACTGAAGCTTCTTTCCTTCTGATCGCTCTTTTATTCTTTGAATGTGCATGTATTTTTTTTAATGTATTTTTTATTGTCCTTTTGTGTTGTATTTGATTGTACTGCACTTTGGTCAACCTGGTTGTTTTTTTAAATGTACTTTATAAATCAAGTTGCAGTTACTTTTTAAAATCCGTATGCTGTGCTCATTAACTTTCTGGTTTGGTGTGAACTGGCTTTGCCTTCGCAGGAAAATGGAACTGCTGATTCTCTTGAGCTGTGGACCAGAGACTACACAGTGGATGCTGTGGAAACGCACTCATTGACTACAACAGAAGCTTATTTGCTGCAGAGTGTGCTGTGAGATGTATGCAGTGGAAATTAGGGGTAATGCTCCATCAAACTGAGACAAAATGCAGCCCATTTCTGCAGCTGTCTTTGCTCAGTGTATTATTTTCAGAGGTGGGCATTTCCTCATCCTAGTGTTTTCACGGAGGCTTGATTCAGTCAAGGTCAAGTAGAAAGTAGTTGTCCACATGTTGGAGAACCAACTCTGAACCCCTCTCTTAAAAAAAAAAAAAAATCTATGGTATACCATTGTTTGTGAGAACTGTTCTAACAATAATCTGCTGATTTCTGGAGGGTGACCAAGGCTGTCAAAGTATTCCTCCTTGTCCTTTGTGTTGACAAATGGCCAAATCACTAAAAGTTAAAAGATCACAAGAAGTTATTTTAACAGTGGTGGTCTATATAAGTCTATATTTCCATAGGTTTGTACTGCTCCAGAACATGTCTTTGTTTGAAATTTGAATTAAATTCAATTTTATTTAATTCAAATCAGATTTACAGGAAAGAGGAACTCTTTGGCCTCGCATTGTCTGAGCTGCCCTTGGGTTCTAAAATTAGAGCTGAGGGGTGTTCCAAAAAACTCACTCACAGCCCAAATTCTAGCTTGCTGTAGTGTAAACATAGCTGTCAGGGCTTAACCTGTTCCATTAAGTCTGCTCTATGCTCACACATTCAGACTTGATAAGCGGTGTTGGCAAAACATCAATGAAAAACTATGGCTAACGCCCACTTCTGCAAACACTAATATAACAGTAATGCAGAATCGTGTTTTAGCAGTCACAAAGAGCTATTAGCTGCACACAAGAATAACCCCATACAGACATCATTTGATTTGCTAATGACATGGTTTAAGTAAAGAAACGCTCCAAAAAGTGTTTCTTTTAACTACATATCTCCAAAAAAAGGTCCAAAGTTCCTTTTGGAGATCTTCCATGTAAGGAATCCCAGTAACTGAAATCCTCCACTACTCCCTTGGAAATTTGCTCAGACTCCAAGTGTGACTGTAATCCAGCTTTTAGGACCTATCTAAAGCACCTCTTGGCACAACTATATAGAAGAGATACATGTTTGCTCACAATTTCTTTGGAAACTGGTTGTGGAGTACAGTATTGATGTCATGTTCTCTCTAGTGGGTGTTTCAACAAAGAAGCTAAGTTGGAACTACATTCCTCTGCTTCTCCTCAACTAGAACTGATTGGGATTCTTTCACAGCATAGACGCAGAGTTAGTCACAAAATTTTCTTGAAACTTGAAAATTTAGAGTTTCAGAGCCTGGGTAGCTCAGTCGGTAGAGCATCAGACTTTTAATCTGAGGGTCTAGGGTTCAAGTCCCTGTTCAGGCGTTCAAATATTATACATGTGAGGGCCTTAGGCTGCAAACACTTGCTCTTGCCATTGAAAAGGCTGACTGGCTTTCATGCAGCCAGTAAACTCAGTGGCTATTCATACATACTTTGAGTAAGCAATCATACTCGCATGTTGAGTTAGAAGAATGGCTTTGGCACATTTCACATTTTTACCTTTGGAAGAAACGAAACTTAAAGCTGCTTAACAAACTTGCACAAATCCATTATTATGCCCAGTAAGGCCCATTACTTCATGAAAATGATGTGGTTTTGGTGGTCTTTTTGCCCAGAACAGGACCAGAACCAGGCCCAACGTTTGGCTAAAAGCACTGATTTGTGAGATGTTGCTGTCGGTGAGTCATTTAAAACACGTATAGAATAGCTATACTGTAGAACATTGCTCAATCTTCTGAATGAGAGTATTGGAGTCTTGAGTGTTGCACAGAGCTCCTTCTTCTAAAATTTATTTAGCACGCAGTGATGGTATTCTAGTCCTTTATTGGGATGTGTAGTTAAAGGTCCCATATTATGCTAAATATACTTTTCTGAGCTTTTAACCATGTTCTAACGTTGTTTCTACCTCAAACACATACCAAAAGTTGTGTTTTGTTTCATTCGCGCATGTTTGAGTAATTTATTTAGTTTGAGCTACAGTCCTTAAAACGAGCTGTTTCACGCAATGACGTCAATATGTGAAATAAACCACTCCTCTCCA
Source organism: Rhyacichthys aspro (assembly GCA_036850595.1). Classification (NCBI taxonomy): domain Eukaryota; kingdom Metazoa; phylum Chordata; class Actinopteri; order Gobiiformes; family Rhyacichthyidae; genus Rhyacichthys; species Rhyacichthys aspro. The sequence continues at coordinate 59,338 of JAWCTZ010000122.1, read as the reverse complement.
GGAAGTGTTCCTCCACACTCCTCCTGCCCCTCTCTCCTGAACTGTCAACAAGTGGTGCTCTGCAGCTCAGACACAGAGAAGCATCGCTGCTACTGTGTTAGCTTACTTACTGTCAGCAACATTCGGCTGTGGGAGTTTTACTGCGTTGTTTTCTCTCCCAAAAAAGAATTAACATGTAAGAAGTGGTTGGAGTTTATTATTCGAAACTTCTGTTCCTCTTCCAGACTTGGTGAAGAGCAGGAGACAGAAATGTTCAATGTTATCTACTAATGTTTGTTTTTCATGTTGATTTAGCTCACTTAATCATCTTTAAATGTGACACACTGCTGTTGTTCTATCACAGGTGTCCAAGCAGCTGTTGCCACTACAAATAGGAGCACACACGAGGGAATGACCACTCTGATGCTTGCTCCGAGAAATCCCCAGCACCAGCTCACAAAACTCCTGCATGCAACAAACCTGAGTCGCCTGGAAGAAGAGACAAAGATGTTTGGCGATATGCTCCTTAGCAAAACCTAAATAATTAGTATTTATGTGGATTTTATAATAAAAAATGTATGATTGGAATTACACCAGTCTTTTAAATTAGCACTTACTCTTCTTCTGTTCTTCTTCTAACTGGTCCATAGTCTGTACGATAAATGTTATTTATATTTTGAAGAGTATATATGTTTAAGCAGTTGGCCTCCAGGCCAGGATGTGCTGTAATACACGGAGGAGCAAGAAGCTGATTTATTCGCCTTAAAACCTAAAAATGATAAATGATGATCAGTATTTACAGTAATGTAAAGCTGCATTTACATTTACAAAACTAATTACATGTAGTTTTCATTTTACTACAAGGTTGCAGGAATGCTATCATTCATAGCATTTTATTATAACATCAGCAGTCTTATGCTGTAAGCCTGTAAGTATGGGTGTGCACCATAGTCTATTTGAAAACTACATAATGTGGTAAGACAGGCATAATAGTTGAAACTTTATTACATAAATATTACTGCATAGCTCTACATATTGCTAGGCTACTTTATTATAGTTCTTTCAATACACTGCACAAAAGCTCCTTAGGAGTCTCGAGGCAGCATACATTCTCAACTTCAGTAGCCATTGTACGGCCATTTCCACATGTGCACCAATAAACAGAAGCAGTTAACACGCGCTATGCTACGGGCTACACCATAGAAACATACACAATAAATAGTTTCTCATTTACCAAGCAGAAACGTCTTGTAGAAGCCTTCGAGGTCTTTGTGTTTGCTCATGTTCTTCAAACTCAGAGTCAGACTCTGGGTCGAAGATAAACGGCTCAGTTACTCTCAAAGCCATTGCTGAAAAAGTTATTACTACAATGTACCGCGTTTACTTCAGTCTGTTTCCAGCGGCAGTTCGTAGCACTATCGTGACGTCAGGCAGGAAGTGGGCGGAGCCAACACAGGAGGGCTGAGCCTTAAAGTGACAGCCCCAAATCAGACCGTTCACTTTGGACTCATGATGAGAGCTCATTCAGACCGCTTGTATAAGATAATTATTGAGTGTTTCATGTTGCAAAACGTGATATGGTAACCTAAATGTATCCAAAATACACTGTATAATGTTCAAAATAGTATAATATGGGACCTTTAAAGCATGTCATCAGACATGTCAGAATCACTGTCAGAGTAATCTGAAATGTGGAGGATGTCGCTGGTCTCTGCTCTAGTGAAGACCTTTAAGTAGCAGCTCCTGACATCTTTCATCACTCTCCTGGTATTCTGCAGTTTTTTCAGAATTAGGCTTTGAAGACCTTTTAACGCCTCATCATGTCTTGACTTTTCACTATCTGAAAAAAGCATATCAGTAACCCCATCATCAGTAATGTTTGCATCAATGGGCTTTAAGAACATACTTTGAAGAGTAGCTTTGGGAACTTGGTCAGAAAGCTTCTTCAGGGAATCCATGTGACCCAAAAGGTACTTCCAGTGTTTGTTCATCTCTGCTATGACAATCTTCTTCTCCTCTTGCAGTCTTTTCACTGCCATGACAAGGTCAAAGGCTTTTCTTTTTGTCCTGAGATCAACTGAGCCTGCATGCAAAAAATGAAATTATGAACAAAAACAACTGGATTCAAATGTGTTTATGCAACATTGGCATGGGTTTTTCAACAGGACAATTGTTTACATGTTTTCAATTTGATACAGATGTGATTATTGTAAGGAAAATGTGAAAATGTATTGTTATGAACTATGAAGAGATCATCATGTTGACAACAATCAACACACACAGATTTACTTCCCAAAACACCATTTTACAGTACAGTAATATTTCTATGCGTAACAGCATCTGCCCCCCAAAATGCACGTCACTGGAAAGTATGTTAAATAGACATAATAAACAGTATCTGTGTCTTGTAACAGTTAATGGAGATCTAAATAAACAAAATGGTATCCATGTGCTTCACTGACCAGCCAGCCAATCTGACCTAAATCCTATTTTTTATAAATACTCAAAGATTCCAGCATATTGAATTTGTGTTTTGTTTTTAGCTGTAAACATCTATTTATATACAGTATCAGTTTAATTTATACATTACAATGACAATTTTTACAGCTAATTTACTGAGATGCACATGTACTTACCACTTTGTGATTCTTGCCATGGCCATACTGTGTCTTCAGACAGAATGGTTTCTATGCACAGACATTCAGTGCTTGGAACCATTCTGTTGTATTCCTCAACCACCGATGTCAGGATTCTTTTCTCCTCTCTGATTTTGCGGCGAACTCTGGCACGTCCTTTACTGCCGTCTGTGTCTTTATACAGACGTTGTGAGCGTCTTTTGATGCTTACCATGAGGCCCTCAATCTTAGTTCTAAGATTTACGGCAGCTTCATTCGTCTTGTTGGATGTCTCTGTAGAAAAGGCATGTTGAAGCTGGTAACTCCACACTACATCATAAATGTGTATGCAAACAAAATATGAACCATACTCTCACCTTCTGCCCACTCCTCCAACTGCCTGTCAGTTACAGCCCACTCAGATTTTTTGGACTCCAGGGTTTCTAGCTGCATCTCTAGAGCTCTTGTGGTCTACAAATAAAAACAGACATTTAATTCCACACCTACAAATTATTTTTTGAAGACAATGTAATGTTGTTATTACTTTAAAATATCTGCAAGACAAGGAGCCAGCCAAATTATAAGTCTTTTGCTGATTCCAGCGCATGGCCGTTATTACATGTCTGAACGTCCTGCAACAAAAGGGAAGCTGCTCTTACAATTTCTCATACCATACACTATACTATATACAGTTAGGTCCATTTACTACATATTTTTGGGCACTAACACAGTATTTGTTACATTAGTTTATTCAAGCTACAGTTATAAAGATTCAAACAATTAATCAACCTCAACAAATAGAAAAGCCAGATTAGAACAACAGAACACAGAAACGTATACTGCATATTTGAACTACCTTGTTTTCTCACCTGCTTTTGACTTGTGCTTTGTGGTTACTGCAATACGGGAGAGGAAGGCATTAACCTGCTCTACTTCCTCTCCCAAAGTTAACCCTGCCCCCTCCTGATATGCTCCACTCCATTTCACCTGTTTGCAAAACAAAACAATGTTAAAGCGTCTCAATGGTGAAATAGATTTTTACATACAGTAATTTTACTCACTTCACATTTGAAGTCATGTGCTTTGCCATGAAACACAGACAAGAATGGCCCTGGGCAGCTTTTTGCCAGTCTTTGCAGGTATGGCCAGTATTTACAGGTAACGTCCATGCAAAAAAACTTACTGCTGGGCAGCATTTGGTGTAAGTAAAGGGGATAGGCAAATATTTCTCCCCTGTACATATTAAGAGCACGTAGGAGCACTCCGTGACGACACACTGCAAGCTCAAGTCCCCCTTCATCAAGCTTGCTGGTGGACCTTTGAGAAGTTTCTCTGGCTGCTGACCATTCCCCACCACATATCCCTCTGCCAGAAACCTAAAAGATAAAAAAAATAATTGAATAGAATTATGAAATGATACCTTACAAGGTACATTTTTCCTAATATATAATTAAAGTCCTTTCCTACATGTTTTGCCTTGCTTTGAATATAGTTCACAAATTGTGTGACATCTTCATCCTTGGCGATGAAGACACCATCAAAGATGGCCTGTTCCTCAGATCTGGAAAAAGAGCAATGTAAATGTATGGGTAACATGGGTTAGGACCCATGCTTTGTTATGTGTTTGATCTTATGCTGATATTTTATTGCACCTGCCAGCATTCTTAAACGATACAGTTTCCATCCACAGACAACGCAAGCATATCTGGACTGCATGCAGGGCAGGTGAAGGGCTCCTCCTTGCAGTGGCAGTCCACCTCATATTTTACAGCTTCCCACTCAAAAAAACTTTGCAAAAAGCTGTCAGCTGAGATCTTCCCAGTTTATCATAAAAATGTGAAAAACAGTTACAAAAAAGGACTCTATTTCTCATTCATTGTTAAGATCGTAAAACATTTCAATACTCACACGGCCAAAGCGCTCAGTTCTTTGATCCAGCATTCTTATAAATGCCTGACAGGACAATCCGGGTGCTACCATCTTCATATCTTCAAATGTGAAGAAAACGTCTGTGGCAAAAATGGTAGCGAAGTGTATAGTGGCTGGCCAGTAGTCATTTTTTAGAAGGTCATCCACCCCGGCAGTCCAAGTAGCACTGCATGTCCCACAGGCCAGCTCAGGGATACTGAGGTCATGTCGCCCTTCAATAAATATAAATGCAATGTAAATTTCCACTACTTTGTACTCCAGTATACCTCTATAGTGAGGGTTATTAAATAAAGCAAAACCACAAACACACTAACAAGGAATAAATATTTTTTATTCATTTAGGTTTAACAAAGTCGATTCTGAGATCTCAGGTCCAGTTTCGTCCAGAATAGGGGTTTACTTGGACCACAGTGAAGGGGTTTTGTCCTTTTACAGCGTCTCTCAAAACATGACCCTCCTCCACAGAGTCCAGACCAGATTCACTCAGCCTCTGCTCGCTGGAGTCAGGTTTTACTGGGGATTGTTTAATACTGGAGTCACTGCTCATTTCCCTAAACTGAAATAAGCACTGTGTTCTTTAAAGTGACAGTTTGGGATTGTCTCAGTGGCTTTTACTGAAGTGATGCTAATTTGTGTCAATGCACTGGTTTTCAGATACATGCAGATTTAACTGTCTTTCAAGACTTTGCTCAGCTTTATGTAAAAAAAAAAAAAAAAAGAAATAATGCTGTAAAAATCTCGAATTGCTGGAAAACTTTGAAAAACACTTTTACTGTAAAGTTTTGCTCTACACAAGCTCTGTTTGTTGTTTAAGGTGGAATCCAATGACTTATGATATCGTTATTGATATAGCCCCCTTTCCCTCCAGGTCCACGTGGAAAAGGACTAAATAAAGTGCTAACTCTAAAATGTCCTTATAGGAATGAATCTGACAGGCAGCTGATGTCTGTCAGTGTCAGTTTTACAAATAATTACAGATTCTGTGCATTTTTGGTTACAGAAAATGTCAGTGTAAAAAAGTTTGAATGTACTCAGACAGAAAATCATCTGAAATAAATAAAAATAAAATACACTACATACAATTATGTGACAGAGTAAAAAGATAATACAAAACCCCTTGGTAAACTGCTGTGATTGTTTTGAATGTGTTATGTTGTTTCTCATTTGCTTGCATTTTTATTTTTTGTGTTTTGTGGCTGAGGACTGCACACCTAAAATGTCCTCTAATATGAATAAAAAGTCATGATAATAGTGACAATAAATTGGCATGTTTTCTTTGATTTTGACTTTAGGCCTATCATGTTTACATACAAATATCATTTAATAAAGCACTGTGTGCATAGTTCCCATTTCACAATATGTGTATCTTATCAGAACAGAATAGACCATTTTTGGAAGATAATGTTGTATTGTTTGGTTGAGTTAATGTGCTTTAAACTTTAGTAAAATATCATAAATATTATTATTATATGGTATATGTCAGGGGGTCGCCATGGAAATGATGTCATATTCTAACATGACATGTGGACGTTCTATGCAGAGCTAAGGTTCTGAAAGCTCATTCTTCGTTTAACAGTTGAAGAGACTTACACGCTCAGAAATACAGAGAAACAAACTACATTGAACTTCTTAATCACTTTTGAGGCACACAGGTAGGAAAGTATTTGAATTAATTGTATTGTTACTGCAGCATTTTGATTCATATTTGGATGAACGTTTGTAAAATAACGGTGTTTGAGCTAAAGTTTTGAGTGTTTGAGTGCAGGAAATACACTGTGGATTTATGTGATAATAACTTTAACTTTAACTAAATCCACTTAATATATATATATTTTCAGTCAACCTGATAAAACAACAACAAACAAACAACAACAATGGAGAAGCTGACTGTTGAACAGGTTAAAAAAATGATCCCAAAAAAGTACGACTACATTCAGTCATTATCAGAGGGAGCTTTTGGCCAAGTGGTGAAGTGTCTTAAGAAGGACACTAGGGAGGCAGTCGCTGTCAAACTCCCTTATTATGAACAAGACACCACAGAGGAGGTAAGAGAACAATGATAATGGTTAGTCAGTGATTTAATGAGGCCAATGTACACATGACAGCACATGGTCGAAAGCTGTGGTCTGTTCAATTTAGTGATAAGATGTGTTCTTATAAATGTACATACAACTCTGACAATTGAAGTGTCCTGTGCTTCATATTTGTATTCAGATTCATCTTCTGAGTAAAATGATGAGAAAGGGCCTGGACCAGAAGAACATGGTCAAGTACTTCGAGGCCTTTGACACTCACCTCGGGAAGGCTCTGGTGTTCGAGGTGCTGGACATCAGCTTGTATCGCTACCTCAGTGATCATTGGCCAATGCCCCTCAGAGACATCCGCCCCATCGTCCAACAGGTGGGAGCTGGTCACAAACTTGAGGGAATGATATATGATAAATTAGAACATTTTTGGTTAAGAAAACAAAAGCTTCAAACATATCTTAAAAATGATGAAAATGGATAGCTCTACATGTAGCAGGTTTATGCATTAAAATTGTCAACAATGCTATTGTGGATTCTAAAGACCTCAGAATGAACCTTCATATTTCTTATGTTGCTGAAGACAGAGAGCAGTGTGTTAGACACAGGACAGCTCTTCTGTTTTCTGTGGTTAACAGTTTGCTGAGAATACATGCTTTTGTCTTGTGCAGATGGCAACAGCGTTGGATGCCCTGAAAAGTGAAGGCATCATTCACACAGACATTAAGCTTGATAATATCATGTTGTGTGACCATGTCAACAAACCACTAAAAATCAAACTGATTGATTTTGGTCTGGCCATGCCTTGTGAAAACGCTGAACAAGGCATGACGTTACAGGTTGAATCTTTCAGGTAAGCTTGCACAACTCAAACGCTAAAATCTGTTACTGAAATGTTACTGTTTCTTATTCTGTGTGATTCATGTTCTCTATATTCAGGGCTCCTGAAGTCATTTTAGGACTTCCATTTAACGAGGCCATTGATGTCTGGTCTCTGGGAAGCTGTATGACATTTATCATTTGTGTCTTCCCTGCGTTCACAGAGTTTGGTGTAGTAAGTCATTTATGACACATCCAAAGATCTGGACAAAAGTATGATTACATTGTGTTTGACACCATTATGTGTTTCTCTTTCTACAGCTGCAATTTATGATTCAACTGTTTGGTCAGCCATCTGACGACATTCTCGATCAAGGCCTGAAAACACACCGTCATTTTGAGAGTGTTGGCGGCAGCTGGAAATTGAGGGTAAACCAGTGTTCATCTATTTGACATGATTATATACAGTAATTATAGTCAAAGGTTTGAATGATCCTTTTACCTCCTTTTAGACCGATGAGAAGACTAAGGTGATACATGGTGATACTTATGAAGAGAACTTCACTGAAAATTTCAGTTCACTCGATGAACTTATACAGGTACTGTCTTTCACACAACAACTTCAGTCAGGACTGGAAAGCACTGAGAGTCTTTGGCTGCTTTTAGAGACACACTACAATATGCAAAATGTTCAGACTGTTTCATCTGTTTATACTTGACTTTATCCTTGTTTTAGACTCATGTCGAAGTGAATGACATAAAGGAGGCTGAAGAACTCGAAATGTTCATTGATCTGTTATCTAAGATCTATGAAATGGATCCAGCTCTCAGGATCACCCCTGCTGAAATCCTGAAGCATCCATACATTTGCAGTACACCGTATTGGTAAGTTTGTGAGTGAGTGGGCTAAAGAATTTTATTGTCACACTACTTTTATATATATATATATCTGCAGTGTGTCTGTAGTTCTTTTCCCAATCCAGATTTTCATTAATACACTTGAACCTTCACACATAAACTCTGATAAAATATAAATGTATGTTTGTGTGCTTGGGTCAACAGTGAGGACAATGGAAAGGAGAAGTCAGCAGAATCCTCCAGTTCAGAACCTCAGGTCATCCATGTAAAGCCAGCCTCACCTGAGAACAGGTTATCAATGGATGAGGACAGAGAAGACTGTGTCAGGTGAGATTATGCTTTGCTTTTAGCTTGTAAAAAGTAAAATATGACACAAAAAAACGCTCTACTCACAAGAGAGAAGAGACTCTTGCAGTAATTATAAGAGAAATGAGAACACTTTCAGTGCAATAACTTTCACAGTTGTGTATCTCATTTCAAGAGAGATGCCAAAACAAGCTTTTACTGACCTTTAGGACAGTTTTGATTTGATTCTTCTGTGTATGCTATTAGTGAACAGAGAGGACCATCAGTGACACCAGAGAATGTCAGTCTGGTACATCAGAAGCCAGTCACTCCAGTGGCCTTCAGCTCTGATCCTCAGGTGATCCTGGTGAAGCCTGCTACACCTGAGAACACAGTGTCACTGGTCGAGGACCAGGAAGGTTTCAGGTAAGATTGTGTACTTGATGTCTTTGTGAAAGACCATCCAGGAAAAGTAGGCATCAAGAGCTGTAACACAGTATATGTTTGTGTCTGTGTCTGTAGTGTTGAGAGTGACATAAAGGTGATGGCAGTCCACACAGTCCAGGGTGAGTCAGAAAGTTCACCAAGGGTCATCATGGTGAAACCTGCCTCACCTGAAAACACAGTGCCGCTGGTTGAGGATGACCAGGAAGGTTTTAGGTAAGATTTAATACTAATAATAGAAGTAAATACTTGAATGTACATACATTAATTACATGAACCGTGAGTTTGGGTGCTAATTAGCGGAGTGATCAGAAATAAAATATATGATTGCATCCTTCTGTGTGTGTTTAGTGTGTGTGGACCAGAGAAGACCCCTGAAACAACAGACATCAGTCTATGTAGTTCAGAACCCAGGGTCATTGTGGCTAAAGGGGCCACACCAGAGATGGCACTAGAGGAAAAGAAGGAGCCCTTACAAACAACAGAGACCAAGTTCAGCAGTGAGACTGTGTCACAACCAACTTCAGGTAATATTTAGTCTCACGGCAACCATTGTGACTGATTCAAAAGGCAAATTAATTAAGACTGATTCATTATTAAACTATATATTTAGGTGTCCCTGCTGAAAAGAAAAAAAAGAAGAACTGCATCCGGCGACTTTTCTCCTGGTTGAGGAAAAATGTGTGCTGTGTCCAGGCACAGGATCCGGAGCAGTGAGGACCTGAAGGACATCGAGGAGACTCAGGATCTGGCAAAACAAAGACAGTTGTTTAGTGTAATGTCAAGGGGCTGGTAACAGTATTGTGGCCCGTCTCAGATTGTCAGTTTAAATGTTAGGAGCAAATTTGAAACTGTGGTAAATCACCAGCTTCATGACACAACAGAGAAAGATTGTGTTTTTATCAATCCAGGTGATAATGGGGTCAGGATTGTAGCAGAATTACTCATTTGTAAGAGTTTTGCTACAATGTCAACCTCATATTATTCTTTGACAATGTCCCTTGCATGAGGGATGGAACATCTTCACGTCCAGATGCCTTGACAAAAAACTTTTCTTATTCACCACAGATTGTTTCTAATGCTCTCTACATTTTAGCTGAGAATCTGGGTTTGACCACAGCTTGAGGGTTGAGTAGACTGTGTTTGTTTTGCCATTTCAACATGCTGTACACTGTACAACACTGTAACATCTGTGTATACAAATATTAATAAATGTGATCTAAATAAAAAAATGGTTTAATGTTTTTCATGTGTTGTGTTACACCTTATTTAATTTACAATGGTGCATAACTGCTAGAATGTATGAAGTAGTTCAATGAAAACAGAGTGCAGTCAATCTTCAGCTCAAGTGAAAATCATGGAGACATTCATGGAGACATTCATGGAGACATTCATGGAGACATTCATGGAGACGTTCAAGGAGACGTTCAAGGAGAGGAGAAAAGAAACTCCTGTGAGTGTGGTCAGTGAAAGGATCCTGGTGAACTGGACCAATCACCTGCAAATTTACACCGATGACTCTCTGTGGATCCTAACAACAAAAGGACAGGCTTTGCTGTGCATATTCAGGGCTACTGGCTCTCAGACGATGTGTATGATTTTACATCTAAAATTATAGCAATTATATGGACACTGGAATGGGTGGGTAATGTCAGAGTGCAGCATGTGATAAAATATTCAGACTCAGGTTCTGTCCTAATGGCCCTGCAGACAGGAGCTCCTGCTTCTTCTGTTGTGAGACCTGATGTGACAACAGAAGCCCTGACTGCACTGTACAAAATAGAAAAGACTGCAAGCAGTGTGAGATTTTTGTGGGTTCCTGCTCATGTTGGGGTTGAGTGGAACAAAGCTGCTGATTTAGCAGAAAAAGAGGCAGTATGTCAAGACGCCATCCATGTCCGGACTGCATTAGCTTTTACTGAATATCACAGTAAACAGTAAAGTAAAGGTGTTACACAGATGGAAGATTAAATGGCATTTGGAAAAGAGAGGGAGACACTATTTCAACATCCAAAGAGTTGTCAAAGGAGGGAGTGCTTCATTTTGTAGGTGTTCTGAGATGTTGTGTCACACAGTATAAACATTTGCCACACTGGCTCCAAGTTTCAGAAAACGTGCTTTAACAGTTACAAAAGACAATATTAGCAATATTATTGTTGACACTAATTTGCAATAAAAAAAGCAGTCCTTTATTATGGCTGTAGTCTGTCAAAACTTATATTGTACTAATGTTTGTGTCTAAGGCCTGCTTTAAAGCATTTTTTATTCATATATATATATATATGAAGCTGTCGGCTCCAACACAATTAATCAGGCTGACACGAGCGCTTGTGTTTGGGAAAAAGTCAATGTTGCTCATTTGCACACAACTAGGACGGAAGAAAGCACCCTCTTCTGGTCCAGAGTAAAAAAGCTTACAGCACCTGGTATTCCCAGGCGGTCTCCCATCCAAGGAGCAGGGACAAGGGGTGCAATATTAACAGACGGCAGACAGTGCATAGACAAGACAAGGTAAGTTTATACATTTAATTTCCTTTCTTCTTCATTTCAGGTCCATTTTGTTTTCTTCCTTTTTTTAGTCCATGTATGTGTGTATTTAGTTCAATGTCCAGTGTAATGTAGTGTGTTAGTGTCCAGAGTGGGTGTACAGGTAAGTGGTCCAGTTTGAGTGTACAGGGTGGGTATCCAATTATATTCAAGGTAAGTATCCAGGTTAGTATTCCACAATTGGGGTGTCCAGGGTGTGTGTTCTAACAGGGGGCAGGGTAGGGGTCCAGGTTGGGGGTCCAGGGAAGGGGTCCAGCGCAGGGGTCCAGGTGCAGGGGTCCAGGTTGGGGGTCCAGGGTGGAGGTCCAGGGTGGGGGTCCAGCGCAGGGGTCCAGGTGCAGGGGTCCAGGTTGGGGGTCCAGGGTGGAGGTCCAGGGTGGGGGTCCAGCGCAGAGGTCCAGGTGCAGGGGTCCAGTGTGTCGGTCCAGGTGCAGGGGTCCAGGTTGGAGGTCCAGGTTGGAGGTCCAGGGTGGGGGTCCAGCGCAGAGGTCCAGGTGCAGGGGTCCGGTGTAGGGGTCCAGTGCCAAAGTGCAGGATAGGGGTCCGATCCGTGGTGCCTTGTGCCGGGTAGAGGGATCCATGTGTGGGGGAATCACCACCGCAGCTGTAATTGTCCTGATTTTGTGATGTGAATGAATGTGTTACGTGCTGTGAATGTATCTTTGAAGCGTGTGCTGTCGATGCGTGAGATGAGTGGTCGTCAGTGCTTTGAATATGTTTCAGTGTGATGCGGTTCTATGGTCATGTAAATGTATGTTTCGAACTGTGATTATTGTGTATCTTGCCAGTGTGATGAGGAGGTTGATCATGATGTGATTTGTGTCCGTCTGCTTCGGGGTCCCGAACAGGAGATGCCAGGATGACCCGAGGTCTCTCCCATGGGCCGCCGGCGGGGGGAGTCTCTGGCCGAGTCCAGAAGGTGCCGACGACCCCACATTCGATCATCAGGTGATCTAGATTTTCTGCTTGCTCCCCGCAGACGGGGCAGTCCCTCCCATAGCGGTCGGGGTGTATTTGGTGCAATGTGATGCATGTGAATATGATTCTGTGTTTCAATTTGAAGTCAAGGTTACTGACTGTTGGTGAGGTGTACCAATTATATGTGTTAGCCCAGATGGATGCAATGTCATGCGTTGGATAGGATTGTGACCATTTGTGTTCAGCGGCCGGCCTCTTGCAGGGAGCAGGTGTTGACCTCGGTGAGCCTCCGGAGCGCTAAACTAGAGCTGCTCATTTTATAAACACATTATTATACATTTGGTCATTTAGCATATGTAGGGTGTTATCAGACATATTTGCCATCAATTTCATATACATTACCATTATCAATTTCTTTACTGATCTTTGATTCTCAAATAAGTTAACAAAATAGGATTCAATATTATTAGGTTCCCTTATAACCCTGTCCCACTCTGAATGTCTTCTTATATCATCTCTAACCTGTAGGTATCCATAAAAGTCACCTGGAGGCAAAGAAAACTGTTCTTGCAGTTGTGAAAATGATTTAAGAGTCTGTCCACAGAACAAATGATGTATTACAATCAGATCGCTGTCAGCCCACCTTAAAGACTCTTTCTGAAATAGATGGTATGAGAATCTAAATTATCCACTATGTCAGTTGTACCTTCCTGTTTTAATACGGTTCGGAGAAGGTTTTGACAATTTAACACTTTTTAAACACTAACCATTTTCTTCAAGTGCAAGTATTTGCAGCCTAAGGCCCTCACATATCTGTATAATTATTTGAACGCCTGAACAGGGACTTGAACCCTGGACCCTCAGATTAAAAGTCTGATGCTCTACCGACTGAGCTACCCAGGCTTTGAAAGACTGGATTTTGCCAACTTTCAAGAAAATGTTGTGACTAACTCTGCATCTTTGCTGTAAAAGAATCCCAATCAGTTCTAGTGGAGGAGAAGCAGAGGAATGTAGTTCCAACTTAGCTTCTTTGTTGAAACACCCACTAGAGAGAACATGTCATAAATACTGTACCCTCAGATTAAAAGTAATGCCCCACCAATGGCGTTAGCCAGGTTCTGACATGGATCTGCAGCCAGTCTACAACCATTCAATCTACAACCAGTTTCCAAAGAAATTGTGAGCAAACATGTATCTCTTCTATATAGTTGTGCCAAGAGGTGCTTTAGATTCATAAGCTGGATTACAGTCACACTTAGAGTCTGAGCAAATTTCAAAAGGAGTAGTGGAGGATTTCAGTTACTGGGATTCATTACATGGAAGATTTCCAATAGAAACTTTGGAGTCAAGGATTTGAAGTGAAGTTCTACTGTACTCTATGCCTGTTTTCATGCTAGCCTAGTACTGGACACTGAGGTGACTCCAGCATCTATTTAAACCTCAGATTTTTTTGCTGATCATTTGTCTCCATGCAATGCCAAAACCCAGGATTGAACCAGGGACCTTTAGATCTTCAGTCTAATGCTCTCCCAACTGAGCTATTTCAGCTCTGTACATGTGATTCACCTTCAGAGAACAGGCGGACACGGCTTTAAAGTCTGTCGATCTATCAGAGCTGAGGCTCTGAAAAAAGTATGTGCCTTTTCACTGGAAGTCATCCTGAAATGTCCATCTATGCTATTACTCTGTTCAAAGTAAGTGAGAAGGTTCACAATCCTGGATTGACCATTTTCTTGGCGAGATTTTAGGCCCAAGTATTTTTGCCGCATTTTCAGCGGAATGGAAAATCCCACTCCACTTACTTACAAAGACGAAATGAGGGGGAAAGTTAACTACACATCCCAATAATGGACTAGAATACCATTACTGCGTGCTAAATAAATTTTAGAAGAAGGAGCTCTATGCAACACTCAAGACTATAATACTCTCATTCAGAAGATTGAGCAATGTTCTACAGTATAGCTATTCTATACGTGTTTTAAATGACTCACCGACAGCAACATCTCACAAATCAGTGCTTTTAGCCAACCGTTGGGCCTGGTTCTGGTCCTGTTCTGGGCAAAAAGACCACCAAAACCCCATCGTTTTCATGAAGTAATGGGCCTTACTGGGCATAATAATGGATTTGTGCAAGTTAGTTATGCAGCTTTAAGTTTCGTTTCTTCCAAATGTAAAAATATGAAATGTGGCAAAGCAGTTCTTCTAACTCAGTGTGTGAGTGTGATTGCTGACTCAAAGTATGTATGAATGAATGGCCATTGAGTTACTGGCTGCACTAAACCCAGTCAGCCTTTTCAGTGGTAAGTGCTTGCAGCCATCTTGGATCCTGACCTGAGGCCCTCACATGTATATATAATTATTTGAACGCCTGAACAGGGACTTGAATCCTGGACCCTCAGATTAAAAGTCTGATGCTCTACCGTCTGAGCTACCCAGGCTCTAAAAGGCTGACTTTTGTTGTGGCTAACTCTGCATCTTTGCTGTAAAAGAATCCCAATCAGTTCTAGTGGAGGACAAGTAGAGGAATGTAGTTCCAACTTGGCTTCTTTGTTAAAACACCCACTAGAGAGAACATGACATGAATACTGTACCCTCAGATTAAAAGTAATGCCCCACCAATGGCGTTAGCCAGGTTCTGACATGGATCTGCAGCCAGTCTACAACCACACTGCAACTTTTATCAATCTACCCAAGATTTTTAATCTTAAATCTAGTTGTAAAATCTTATTGATCTTGATTTTAGATTTTTACACTAATAAACAACCACATGTGTAAGATTATTAAACTTTTATAAGTATAACTTTTTAAGAAAAATACGTGTTTTCTTTCTTATTTAGTTTGTAAAACTAAAGGCAACATTTAAGCACAAGAAAACTTCTTAATTTAAGAGTATTTTAGATGTGGCCATATTTTTTTCCTTGGTATAAGTCATTTACACACACATCATCTGAAACCAAGAATTTATTTGAATACTGATGTTGAACAGGTCATACACTGCAAAAAGTGACCTCTCAAAAACAAGAAAAAAAAAGAACTAAAATGTGGTAAATATTACTTAAAATAAGCAAAATTATCTGCCAACAGAACAGGAAAATTTCACTTGCCAAGATTTTCAAAAACAAGTAAAAATATCTGGTCTCAAAGAACCCACAGACATCTTAAAACAAGTGCAGCTGGACTAAAAACAAGTACATTTATCTAAAGTTTTAAGAATTCTTTTCTCATTTCCAAAGAACATGTGCTTAAATTTACATTAACATTTTTACAGCTATCTTGAAGCAAAGCTTTATACCCTATAATTTTTTAAAGAAATAAATACAGAAATACATTTTTGTCGCCTTTTTATTTTATCTGCATGGGCAGAAAAAAGAATGCATATATCTTACATTCTTAGATATTTATAATATCTTTGTTTCTTAGTAGTTTCTGATAACAGAAAACATAACACACGCCATCAATTAACATTTCAAATGTAGCATAAAGGTCATTGATGGGCAAGTAAGTAAAAAAAATAAGACCTATGGCAAGTTAACCAATTTAACCTTATAAAACCTTATTATAACAAAGCATGTTATCAAATTGGCTGATTGACAAAGTTCTGTTAAAGGGACCAGAAATGAAACAATGGGTCATGTTCTTGTCATGGATGGCATCCAAGTGGACTTCTATCTGTAGCACGGAGAGCAGTGTAGCAATGCACTTAGGATAGGTGATGTGAAACACATAATAACATGCCATGAGATACATCACCATAGAGTCGATGTCTTCTTTTGGGAAGGTCACCACAGGCAAGGATCCAATGGCAAGTAAGCAGTTGGTTTAACAGACAATCACAACAGGGCTGAAGAGTGGTCTTGTCTGAAGAAAGGTGTTTGGGTCTTCTGCAGACTGGCAGAAATACAGAGAAAAACAATTACCACAATGACAATTCACACTCTGTATCTTATGGTAAAGTAATTAATATGAAAGTCCTTATGCATTTTACCTCAAGAATGTGAAACATAGCTTCACTTGCATGTCCTAACGTCTTGGGTGGAGCCGCAGGTGATGGGAACATGTCTGGTAAAGCCTGCATCATGGCAAGTGAATGTCTCACTGTTAAAAACAAAAATAATGTAATTGGAGTTACTGCATCAAGTTATATAAACAAACATTAATACGTTCATAGGATTCTCCATTGTCAACACAGACAGTAATTACCTTTGTCCTGTTGTGGTGGTTTCATGACCTTTCTGAACACTCCATAAAACTGTGCCTTCTCATAAAAGGTCCCCCAGCGGGTCTTCAGGTCAGGTATGAACTGGGAGTTCCCTCGGTCGAGAATACGCTGCAGTTCATGAATGATCTGAAACAGATAGACCGACAGCCAAAGAGGAAAGAGAGAAAAAGAGATAGCGATAGGGTTACAGTGATATTATCAATCAAGGAGTTTGTTAAACACTGTAATTCTAACACACTCTAGCTGGAGGCCAAGGAAGCATTCACCTAATATCAGACTGAATTCACACACACTGTTTCTATGACTTCTAACACCCATTTGGTATCAGATGAGTCTTAGTTTTAATGAATGTGTACTGAAGGACATATTTTTGGTTTATACATTATGTAAATTTCATGTGTGTATGTAATGTTTTTTTCAGGGTTTAATTCATCTTTTTGTTTGTTTTTTTTTGCCCATGGAAAAAACAATCATTTTGGATCATTTAAATACAAATCACAAAATGCTGTGTATTCATTAATATTGAGACCCATTTGATTCCATATTCCCAGACCATATCTAATTTACTGTAATATTCCATCAGGTTCTAACTAGGCATAAGCCTACTTAAAATGCATTTTCTTACATGATCTAGTTCTCTGAAGCAGGGATAAGCTCGAGGTATCTTGGTAGGCCTGTCCTGTTCCTTAATGGCATCAGAGTCAATGAAAGCCTGTCTTGTTTGGAATTCAAGGTCCAGAGGCTGGGAAACATCCTTCTTGTTGGGTCTGGCCTTCGGGCTCTCAGAAGTTTCTGATGCTAAAAAAAAACCCCAAAACAAACCACACCAAATAACATTTAAACATACAGCTTTAAATTTAAGTAACAATTATCTTTGACAAAAAAAAAATATACAGAACATTCTGTCACCAATCACATGCTCCCATTAAGTTTAAGGCTTTTAACAAAAGCCAACAAGCTTCTTCAACCTTTGGAGGGGTGTGCAAATCATAGGGAGCACCTCATCCACATTCAGCTCAGGTGCGTGAATTATGATCAAAACAAATGTCTCTCAGTAACCAGCTATTATGACACCCCTTAACTGTGCAAAGTACAGCAGTCTTTCTGTGGTCCATATTAAAAGTTAACTAGCCTGTGAAATCTACAGTCAACGCACAACTAAGGAATCACAATACACTATTACACACTACTATTAGTGGAAGTGCTTTACTGGAAATCTGCCGCACTATAGCAACAATGTTGGTGTCTGTGCTTATGTAAAAAATAAAGTGGATAAGAAACAGTCTAAATTGCCACTGTTTCTATTTTCTTTTATAAGGTAGTAGCAGACATTATATTTATGCACAAACACTATCTACTATTGATTTTCTGTACTTACCATTCAACTCTTCAACCTCTGAGGTACTGCATCCAGAATGTGGTGATCTCTCCAAAATCAAAGTAGAAGAGGTGGACTCCTCTGTCTCATCAGCAGACATCTCCTGGCTCCTCTGAAAACTAAGGCTTCGTGGCCTCTTATTTGAAGGGGTCGCTCCCTGCTTCTTTTTGGGGGTTGTCACATTCTGAAGCCTTTTCAAAAGCTGCTTCTTCTCACATTCCTAACAAGACACATTTTTTGTGCATTTAAAATCACATTAAACTAAATCAGATCCAGAAATTAAACCAAACAAGCAGGTACACTGCCTTGATTAATCTGAATGAAGAAGATTCCTCCTATTCTGAGTGTCAGATGTTTGCACAATGGCTGCCATATATCTAACAACTATTGTGTTTGAAAATGTAATGGATAACTGACTAGTGACTTACCCACTCAGCTCCACTGGCTGCAGATTTGTATTAACTAACGACAGTGCTAATTTTCAATTTGTATATTAATTTAACATTTATTCTCAGATCATCAGGTTATTTATATATTCCTTGAATTTGATTTTAGTGACGTTAAAGCGGTGCTTTATCTGCTGCTTTTTTAGTGCTTTATCGTTAAAATTATTACTGAGCCATATCAATCGACTGCACAGTCGTTGCCCTGATTTCTGGTTGCTCTGTGGTATTGACGGGTGCTCTGAGGAATATCGAGTCTACAATTCCTTCTACGATCATGTAAAGAGAAGACATCGTCAACATCTTTTTGAAGGCGCCCAACCAGGTGAACAGCTACCCGAGGAAAGCAAACTACCACTGCAACAAGTAGGTTAAAGTTGCTACAATATTTATCCAATTTTTAGATTTTATTTATTATTAGTATTAAACATTTTTAATTATTATCGATATGGAGATATTATGAATAAAAACAACAAACATAACTATATTGGTTAAAATAAGTAACAGTTTCATATCCGTTTATATGTGGTACACAGGACAGCATTCAGTCTGGTCAGCAACAGCCAATGAGGTTCTCTGTTAAGTCCCTGGGTGTCAGTAGGCTTGTGATTGGCCAAGAACTCCCCGTCCCTGCGTTGGAGCTGTTCTGCTTTCCACACTTTACTCTGGCGTTGAGAGAATAAAGCTAGATAGTCCAGGTTTGATCCACAGACAGTAGATACGAGTGCTAAACTAGAGCTGCTCATTTTTAAACACATTATTATACATTTGGTCATTTGAAACAGCTTAAACCAAAAAACTTGGAGTCTGAGCAAATTTCAAGGGGAGTAGTGGAGGATTTCAGTTACTGGGATTTCTTAAATGCAAGATCTCCAAAAGGAACTTTGGAGTCACGGTAGTGCTCTACTGAGGCAGCTGTCTACACCTGTTTATGCTGGCCTAGCACTGGATACTGAGGTGACTCCAGCAGGACCTTTAGATCTTCAGTCTAACACTCTCCCAACTGAGCTATTTCGGCTCTGTACAAGAAATTCACCTTCAGAGAACAGGCGGACACGACTTTAAAGTCTGGCGATCTATCGATGTAGCCGAGGCTCTGAAAAGAAAGTATGTGCCTTTTCACTGGAAGTCATCCTTAAGTGTCCATCTATGCTATTACTCAGTTCAAAGTAAGTGAGAAGGTTCACAATCCTGGATTGACCATTTTTTTGGCGAGATTTTAGGCCAAAATATTTTTGCAGCATTTTCAGCGGAATGGAAAATCCCACTCCACTTACTTACAAAGACGAAACGAGGGGGAAAGTTAACTACACATCCCAATAATGGACTAGAATACCATCACTGCGTGCTAAGTAAATTTTAGAAGAAGGAGCTCTATGCAACACTCAAGACTATAATACTCTAAATTAAGAAGATTGAGCAATGTTCTACAGTATAGCTATTCTATAAGTGTTTTAAATGACTCACCGACAGCAACATCTCACAAATAAGTGCTTTTAGCCAAACGTTGGGCCTAGTCCTGGCCACCAAAACTCCATCGTTTTCATGAAGTAATGGGCCTTACTGGGCATAATAATGGATTTGTGCAAGTTTGTTACGCAGCTTTAAGTTTCGTTTCTTCCAAAGGTAAAAATCTGAAATGTGCCAAAGCCATTCTTCTAACACAACGTGCGAGTATGATTGCTGACTCAGAGTATGTGTGAATAGCCATTGAGTTACTGGCTGCATGAAAGCCAGTCAGCCTTTTCAATGGCAAGAGCAAGTGTTTGCAGCCTAGGGCCCTCACATGTATATATAATTATTTGAACGCCTGAACAGGGACTTGAACCCTGGACCCTCAGATTAAAAGTCTGATGCTCTACCGGCTGAGCTACCCAGGCTCTGAAAGCTTAAATTTTGTCAAGTTTCAAGAAAATTTTGTGACTAACTCTGCATCTTTGCTGTAAAAATCCCAATCAGTTCTAGTGGAGGAGAAGCAGAGGAATGTAGTTCCAACTTAGCTTCTTTGTTGAAACACCCACTAGAGAGAACATGACATGAATACTGTACCTCAGATTAAAAGTAATTCCCCACCAATGGCGCAAGCCAGGTTCTGACATGGATCTGCAGCCAGTCTATAACCATATTCCAAAGAAATTGTGAGCAAACATGTATCTCTTCTATATAGTTGTGCCAAGAGGTGCTTTAGATAGGTCCTAAAGGCTGGATTACAGTCACACTTGGAGTCTGAGCAAATTTCAAGGGGAGTAGTGGAGGATTTCAGTTACTGGGATTCCTTACATGGAAGATCTCCAAAAGGAACTTTGGAGGCAAGGTAGTGCTCTACTGAGGCAGCTGTCTATGTCTGTTTTCATGCTGGCCTAGCACTGGATACTGAGGTGACTACAGCATTGATTTAAACTTCAGATTTTCTTGCCATTCAATTGTCTCCATGCAATGCCGAAACCCGGGATTGAACCAGGGACCTTTAGATCTTCAGTCTAACGCTCTCCCAACTGAGCTATTTCGGCTCTGTACATACACTTCACCTTCAGAGAACAGGCGGACACGGCTTTAAAGTCTGGCGATCTATCAATGGAGCCGAGGCTCTGAAAAGAAAGTATGTGCCTTTTCACTGGAAGTCATCCTTAAATGTCCATCTATGCTATTACTCTGTTCAAAGTAAGTGAGAAGGTTCACAATCCTGGATTGACCATTTATATTATATCAACACCAAAACACAAAACAAATAAACATTTCCAGTGTGATTAACATTATACATATTCACTCAGTCAAAGAAGAACTACAATCTCTGACACTGGTCTTAGAAACACTTTAGCTGTCCCATGTTTGAGTATGCGCACTTCCACTTTGCGGATCTTCTTGTCACAGCTGGGTAAAGTTTTTACTGCTAAAAAAACTTCAATTGTAGAGCTATAATAAAAAGCATATAAAGCTTTACTTAACCCTGTAGGCGCCGACGTTTATTGCTGTTCGCTGGCTCCCCGTGTGACTGCCCCCTCTAAAATAAAGTTCAAGCCAGGACCAAGCTCCATGAGCCTGGCATTGAACCACGGCCTCACAAGGGGTCTGGATCCACTCAGAACCGGCTAAAAACAGCGAGACTGGATGCCCCCAGGCCCGCAGTAAACATGAGGGAGCTGGCCAGAACGCGGCTGCATCAGCCTGGGTTACAGCCTCAGCCTCACACGGGGTCTTGGTCCAGTCAAAACACACTAAAAAGACCGAGAGCCCCGGTTATCAACACTGTGTGGTAAACATAATGCCCCTGGTACTCTGTACGCATCAGTACAGACTGTGTGGTGAAACTGATAGTCTTTTTCAATGCTGCAAAATAAAGACTATCAGTTTCACCGCGCTGGATTGGACCCTCCAGCAGGAGTTAAGAAGAGGTCCAAATCACGGTTTCTCTGTGTCCTATCATGGTTGCTGGTTTATGGGCTTAGGTGACTCACTTTTAACAGATAAAAGGGCTATGTTTTACCTGGGACAGGCTTCCCAGAGCTGGGGCAATAAATATGATTTTCAGCCATGGTGAGTGTGAGATAGTGAGATGAGCAGTGTAGGTGATACAGTAAAGAAATAAGTAAGTAAGTAAATGAATGAATGAATGAATAAATAAATGAATAAATGAATGCATAAACACACAATCAAAGTACAAATGTGTATTATGATTCAGTTTATTCTTCATTCATTCAAATTAGCACAAAGACCCACACCACACTCACGGCACCTGTACCTTGTCTGTACTCTGCCTTTGGGGCGAGATCGATCTGAGCAAACAACACAATCTGGACGTTGATGGGTTTGGTAAAGCCAGTGACGTTCAGTCAGTCTGAGTGGCATCTCTCCCCCCTCTGAGGAAGGCCGCCCTCCTTTGCTACTTTCCATCTTGGTGTGACCTGCCTATAATTCAGTGATAATGTCCTGGATGAAAGCCTTAAGTGACACAAATGCATGGTGCCCTTTTTAGACCGTCAGAAACTCTAAGCACAGGTTCAGCAGAAAGGCCAGAAACACTGCTCATCCCACTACACTGCACCCTCAACGAGGCTATCATGACTCACCCGTAGTTTTCCAAGAGTAAAAGGTTGCCCCCGGAGTCAGAGTCGGCAGCAAATGGAACTACAGCTTCATGAAATGTCTTTTTTTGTTCTCAAATGAAGAATGAGCAAATGAAGAAGCAAGTGCGAGAATAAACTAACAAACACTTAGTTTGACAGTGTAAAAAGAAGCACAAGATGTCAATATTTACTTGGTGATTACTGTCTGGTGACCTTTGTCCTCAATAAATTTGAATGTATTATTGCTATTTATTTATTTATTAAAGGGTTAATTTCATGGTTTAGGAAAAATAGACAAGATTTCACAATGACTAACATCTTAGGAGCCCCTACACAGAATCTTTGGAAGGTCATTGCACGTTACCTAACAATAACAGAATTTAATTTTTTTTTTTTTTTTACTGCTCATCTCCTGTCCACACTCCAGTCCAGTAGGTGACAGTTGGTTGCCAACTGCCAATAAAAGAAGAAGAAGAAGAAGAAGAAGAAGAAGAGGAAGAGTCTTTTGGCCGGAACACTTGGAGGAACAGGAAGACATAGGTAAGTGTTTGAACTATTGTTTGACTGTTTCTATGTGTTAGCTCAATTAGGTATTGCACTTTAGTGATATACTTACCACCTAGTAACTGCAGAGAGGCCAGACACTGTTCAATAAATGATTTTACACATTATGTCTCTGTGCAATTACTATTCATTTACAAAAGCAAACCATACGTATATGTACAAAATCCAGTAATAAAGCCTTAGCTTCATAACAATGACATTATCCAATTTAATCTCAGTAGCCTGAAGTTGCTGAAAAATAATTGCCACCTTTAATGTTCTACTGTTAATACAAAATTGTATGAAAAGATATGATTAGTGAGAAGAGATCAACCTCCAACCACATCTCAAACAAGAGCATATCAAAGTATGGTAACATGCAGCTAGGACTTTGATTTTAGGCACACAATCAGGGGTTAATTTCAGCTGGATCCAGGTGGATCAGGATCCAGGAACTTTCTTATTTTGACATGGAAGGATCCAGCAACTATTTCCCTGGATCCGGGAACATTGTTGTTAGGACTCAAACCTTGGTCCACTGCATTAAAGCCATCTGCCAAACATATTGAGCTAAACTCAAGATATCTGTGCAATTATTCAGACTGGAGGTATCTCCTGCTGATTCGGGTGTATAACATGCAAGTGAATACCATGTAAAATTGTGGTTTTGAATTGATATATATTTCTCAGTTAAGGTGAGTGTTCATTACTCAAACATAAGAAAGAAAATGGGCTAACATTGCATCCATGGCAGAGTTCCAAGACAAAAACCACTACCGACCAAAAAGAACATAAAGGCTCATCTTGCTTTTGCTAAAAAAAACCAAACATCTGATGATCCCCAAGTCGTTTGGGAAAACTGACTGTTGAGACAAAGGTTTAACCTTTTGGAATGTATATGTCCCATTACATCTGGTGTTAAAGTAACACAGCATTTCAGAAAAAGAACATCATGTCAACAGTCAAATATTGTGGTGGTAGTGTGATGGTCTGGGGCTGCTTTGCTGCTTCACGACCTGGACGACAACGGCTGTGATTGATGGAACCATGAATGCTGCTGTCTACTAAAACATCCTGAAGTCAAATGTCCGGCCATCAGTTCATGACCTCAAGCTGAAGCACACTTGGGTTCTGCAGCCGGACAATGATCCAAAACACACCAGCAAGTCCACGTCTGAATGGCTTAAAAAAACAAAATAAAGGTTTTGGAGTGGCCTAGTCACAGTCTGGAGCATGAGCTGCCTTTTTAAGGTCATGCCACATACCACACATCTCAATGTGGCTGAATTAAAACAATTCTGCAAAGAAGAGTGGGCCAAAATTCCTCCACAGTGATATGAAAGACTCACTGCCCGTTATCTCAAATGCATAATTGCAGTTGTTGCTGCTGAGTGTGGCACAACCAGTTATTAGGTTTAGGCAGTAATTACTTATTCACATAAAGCTAGGTAGGTTTGGACAAAGTTTTTCCCTTAACAAATAAAATCATAACTTAAAAATGGCATTTTGTGTTTACTTGAGTTATCTTTATCTATTAAATTTGTTTCATGATCTAAAATAGTGTGATAATGGTGCAAAAAAATAAATCAGCAAATACGTTTTCACACCACTGGATATTTGATAACACAAAACAACAAAACAATAAACAACAATGTTTATATTTTCACCTTTTACTTATACATTATTATTTAATAAAAGGAACAATTTTATTATGTTTAGAACAAGTCAAATATAGAGTCTATTCCAGAAAGTGTCGATCATACTTCTGACTCTTGTTCGGCTAAGGCTTTGGTCTCCATTTCATTGAGAACTTCCTCATTCTTATTTCTTGGACTGTCATTGTCAGATGCAGGGTACCACAGAACACGGAGGCGCTGTTGAGGAAAGAAAAGTGTGTTAGGTTATTTTATTAGAAAAACACTTAATACTGTTGGAGGCTTACTTCTTTGATGGGACCCTTCATGAGGCAGATCTTAATGATGGCATAGAGGGGTATTGGAACGACAGAAGAGAGAGCCATTGCCCAGCCCAGATGGTAGGCCCAGTCTGGGAACATGGTGCCACCGCTGGACGTCAGGGGCTCGTCGTTCATGAAAGAGCAGATGAAGCAAACCTAAAGGAGACAAATAGCCTCATGTGTCTATTTTCATTTTAATATAAGTAGCACAGCAGCAGTTATGTGTGTGTACTTTACCAAACAGAGAAGAGGAGTGATGTAACGCCAGCACAGTTTAAACAGAAAGGACGGCCTCTGTCCAGTCATGTCTTTAACTGCATCACACAACCGTTCAGCCCCTTAAATATGTTGAGAGAACATTAGTTAACATAACCTTATATTACACATAAAGAGAACTTGAGACTTTTGAGTGTTGTGAACTATATTATTCTAAACATAGCTTTTTGTTAAAAGTTGGCAGCAAGAGAAGAGATGATCTGACACTGCCCAGGATCAGACTGGCTACCAATGCTAGAGATTGGTTTGTAGACCTCATGGATCCATATTGTTTGAGATGCTTTTTTTTTTTTAAAGACATTAGAGATTTCTTTGATTTGTGTTCAAGGGAAGAATCAGATTGGGGTGCTACTTTCTGGCATATCACATGCTCCGAGCACCTTTACTTGATGAGACAGAAGGGTCCCTGGATCAACAACTTCTTAGACAAGTGCCTGGTTTATGCGGCATCACAAAATCAATCTCATCAACATGAGGCTATGCTTTTGGACCACATTCAGCTGATTTACAAGAGGAGCAGACTGCAGCCATCTTAGAAAACAGTCTCTCGGGACATTGCTAGATTCAAGGACAGAGCAGCGAATGCATCCATAAAGGATACTGGCCTGGAGAGCAAACTCACTGGGCAGCAGGTCTCCAAAAAGCGGGAAAACCTTAAGAAAAAATGGTAAGGTAAGCAGTGTGCATCTAACTTGTGTGAACTACTGTTAAAGTTAACTCCTTGATTAGACTACACAAACATAGTTGTACCATTGTTATGACTGATGTGTGTTTGTTTGTCAGGACCCTAAAAAACCCCTTAAACTGGTTCCGGGGCAGATGCAGTGAAGGTAACAGCTGCTACTTGGCAGTTAGAAAACATGCACAAGGTGCTTGGTGGCCGACCCTCTGTAGACCCGCCTACTGTTGTTGAATCTCATGTGAAGAGGATCCCCCAACAATTCTGATGGTAAAGTTGTTTCTAAATTTCTAAACATTGAGTGTAAAAAACAAAAACAAATAAACAAATTTATTTAACACGTTAAAATGATCATTTACCCAGTTTTATCATAATGTTGTAGAGTGGTGAATATTATTTTGCCTACTTATGAATTGTTATTAAATATGGCTTGTTTTGTTCCTTCAACAACAACAACAACAACAACACAAAAAAATATTGAAAAATCATACATAAGTACATGTCCATTTATTTTATTTCCATAAGTTTGTTCTGTTTCTGTAAAGGGTTTACAAGATTTTCACTAAAGCTGAAAATTGCACATACTTTTATTTATTTCAGCTGTTATTAAGCTATTTTTGTTATTTATAAAAATTCAAGCGCAATAATTAAGTTGTTTGTTTTTGTTTGTTTTTGTAAAATAAAGTGTGTACTGCTGTTCATGAAAGCATTTGGCTTTCATAATGCACTACAGCTGGGTAGTCAGTCTGTCTCTCATAGCATTGCCAGATGTTTCATTCCATCAACTCACAGGGAAGGGGAGGCTCAAATTGTCTTCTAAAATATCACTGTCCGGCTCAAGTGTGTCCCCATTTTCAATAGACACATTGCGCACAATGATACACCTTGGGCCGCAAATGTGCTTTTAACCTCAACAGCTCCTAAAAAAGTAGTCCTCCATCTTGTTTTCATCATGCCAAATGCCCTTTCTATAATGCCTCACGATCTCGAATTGTAATTGAAACATCCCTCTATTTTCCCATTGACGGGTTCCTTGTAGGGTGGGATGAAGCTGGTCAGTTGCGGGACAGGTGTCTCCAGGCATGGATAGCCACTGTCACCATGCATCACATATGCTGGAGGGGGATAACGTCTTGCTTGGTAGAAACACATCAAATACATCAAAGAACCATCCTTTAGAATCACATATGGCTTGCATGTTCATAAAACAGAAACCCTTGTAGTTCAAGTAGTCCATGTGGTGCCGTTTTGGAGGTTTAATTGTGGCAGCTGTCTGTTGCACCAACAACAGTTTGTCCGGCTCTCTGGAACACCTGCTTTTCAAACACTTGCCCTACTTTATTAAGCTGGTCCACTTGTGGAAAGGAAATTGTATTTTTCATATTATTACAAATTTTCAGCACGATGGACTGTGGCTTTAGGCACATTGAACACAGCTGCTACAACAATAGGAAAGTCCATGAGCCAGCCAGTAAGTGTAAATGAGAACTTTGAGCTGATAGCCCCAGCCGTGGTCCTGGTCCCTCTGCAGAAGTCTGAAATCCTGCTCCAGCTCAGCCTCCACATTAAACCACAAACGCAGGAACGGCATGTTGTGACCTGGCATCTCTCAGGGGATGACCTTTCTGGAAAAGAAACAAGATCACACTAAAATCACATTTCAAATTGTTTCAACCTAAAACAATAGAACACCCCTTCCCCCAAAGAATACAGGTAGTTATAGTCTCCCTGTCCTGAGAGTACATAGATTGTGATAGCTTCCCTACCCATGAGCACAAAGGTAGTGAGTATTGCCTCCACCTCCGCTAAAAGTTAAACAGGGAGGGAGATTATCATTACTTAACAAGCATTGGTGCAAATACATATACAGTATATCATGTAAGCTTCATTCAGTATAAGATAGTATAGATCCTGTTATCAACATACCAAAAAGTACAAACATTATCTAAATAAGTTACTTTTCTTGCTAAGTGCTTACACCATCAGCCTTAATACAAATAAAATATTTTTATTTTCATATACATACCATAAATTGATCCATAACAAATGCAAAACGTCGAATAAATCTTTGCCTCCTTTGATTTCTCTCTCTTGGAGTAGACAATTGATAAAATATGCCTATAACCCAGGCAACTAAAATGACAGCAGCTGAAGGTGGCATTTTCGGAAAATAAACTTTCAAAGTGCTTGGATAAGCCAGAGTCGAAATCGAGACTTTCTCAGGGGTTATAGGCATCATTATAGAGGTATATGTGTCTTTGGATGTGGCCGCACCATCAAGTATTTGAGCACATTCATCAAATGAAGCAGCCACCTCATGGGGCTTGTGGTGAGGAGCCTCTCTTGTCATTTGCTCTGCTGAGACATGGTCATCTCGTTCCACATTCTCTAAATTCTGGGGAGCTCAAGGTGATGTTCCTCACGTTGAACTGTCTCCACTACATTTTCTTGGCCTTGACCCTTGTATCTTGCAGGATTATTTCAAACTACCTCAAGCAGCCTCCTTTGCCTCATGAAATGTGTAAAAGTCTCTTCATCATAGAACTACAGTAACAATGTAACTGTACAATTTGTACAATGTACCTTGTAATAATATCCTACTTTGTTTGATCAGTAGAAACACTCCATTCTAGACACATTTTTACTACCCAAAGCAAGGTTTCAGATGATTTGATATTGATTTGTAATCAATAGGTTGTGTACTGCCAGTAAACAAAACTAATTACTTAATTGAGTGCAACAATACAAAAATGTATTTAAATGGAATTACTTTGTCCAAACAAAGATAGCATCTAAAATCTTCAATGATGTCATATGAAAGGATAGATCAAATGTATCAAATAATTAGTTTATTATAAAATTTGGGAAGAGGATTGATTAGCCTAGATTTGGTAAATTGGTGTAAAGTTGAAAAAGCTGCTTGTCACAAGATTTCACTCACCAAATGCCCAGCCACCAACAACACACTGGACTAGACAAATAAATAATGAGCAGGCTCCAGTTGCACCATAGTAGTCGATCAGCTGGAACTGATAGACTCCTCCCTAAAAACATGACACTCAACTTTAAAAAAGAGAGCATTTCTAGAAAACTCTTGAACAGATCTGTCATGACAGAAGTCATTTTTAAAGGTTACATTTGAAGAGTGTTACCTTAGTGGTGAGAGGTATCTGCATGATAAAACAAAATATGCAAAATAAGATGAGAAAGATTTCTCTTCTCCATGGTCGGTGCATCTGCCTCGGAAACATGTCAATCACTGAAGAGATGATGGTTTCCAACCCGGCGAACTAAAATGGAGAGGAATAATACATGAGGAAAAATTCAATTCATATTAAAGAATTTTATTTTTCTGTTAGAGAACTTAATTTGTAATTAAAAGGGCAACCTTATTAAAGAAGGATAGAGGGGTTGAAAGAAATTGATAGCATTTAATCATGATAAAAATGATACACAATTCAAAGGCCACTCATAACAGCAACAAATTTGATTCCTTACATTTTTTCAAGTAAATTTAGCAATAAATGCGAATAAACCAGCTCTTCTCAACACAACCAGCTAAAGTGTACTCTCAATGGCAGGGTAATAACAGCAGAGCAGACCCACCAAGGCTGAACGGTGAACAGCGGTGCACAGTGGCTAGTCTCTCTAAGAGAAGACCACAGCAACTTCCCTGAGTAGAACCCAGTATCCATCACTGTGGCAGACATCCAAGAAAGAGTCTCAGGTTTGAAGAACGGGACAGCACCAAGGCCTGACATGATCCATGCCTACAGGCTGCACTCCATGAGCGCCTGGCAGCACAAATGAACCAGCTGCTAAAGGATGGGACCCACCCTGAAGGGCGCACAATCCTGATCCTGAAGGACCCCTCGAAGGGTACGGTCCCATCCAACTATCGGCCAACACCAGCTACTGGTAGACCAAACAATCGCCCGAGACTGCAAAACCCGACACAACAACCTGTGCACTGCCTGGATTGATTACAAGAAAGCCTATGACTCAATGCCGCACTCATGGATCATTGAATGCCTGGAGCTGTACAACATCAACAGGACTTTGAGAGCCTTCATTGCAAACTCAATGGGGCTGTGGAAAACCACCCAATTGCAAGCCACTTGCACAATTCTCCATCAAATGTGGCATATACCAAAGAGATGCTCTGTCCCCACTACTGTTCTGCATAGGTCTGAAACCCCTCAGCCAAATAATCAACAAGACTGGCTATGGATACCGACTCAAGAATGGGACCACCATCAACCACCTCATCTATATGGATGACATAAAGCTGTACGGCAAGAGCGAGCGAGACATCGACTCACTGATCCACACCACCAGGATCTACAGCACTGATATCGGAATGTCATTCGGACTTGAGAAATGTGGTTGGATGGTGACAAAGATAGGGAAGGTAGTCCATACAGAAGGGGTCTCACTCCCAGAAGGAACAATAACAGACATTGAGGACAGTTACAAGTACCTTGGTATCCCACAAGCAAATGGCAACTTCGATGAGGCCACAAGGAAAGGAGCCACAGCCAAATACCTACAACGAGTAAGAAGCAAGTCCTAAGAAGCCAGCTCAATGGCAAGAACAAGTTCCAGGCAATAAACCGCTACGCCCCACCAGTGATCAGATACCCTGCAGGAATAATAAGCTGGTCAAAGGAAGAGATACAGACCACAGATGTTAAGACACGGAAGCTCCTAACTATGCATGGAGGGTTCCATCCCAAATCCAGCACCTTGAGACTGCACACTAGCCGTAAGGAAGGAGGCTGAGGACTAGTCAGTGTGAGAGCCACTGTCCAAGATGAAACATCCAAGATCCATAAATACATCAAGGATAAGGCCCTGACAGATGACATGCTCAGTGAATGTCTCAAACAATGGCGAACAGAGGAAGAGGTGCTGGAGGTACCATCATGGGAGGACAAACCCCTACATGGGATGTACCACCGTCAGATAACTGAAGTGGCTGATATCAAGAAATCCTACCAATGGCTAGATCGAGCTGGACTGAAGGACAGCACAGAGGCACTCATCATGGCTGCACAGACCTACCACTCCAGACAAGACCCAAGGTGTAGGCTGTGCAAAGAGGCCCTTGAGACAATCCAGCACATAACTGCAGGGTGTAAGATGCTGGCAGGGAAAGCATACATGGAACGTCACAACCAAGTGGCTGGCATAGTGTATAGGAACATCTGTGCAGAATATGGACTGGAAACCCCGAGGTCAAAGTGGGAAACACCTCCTAAGGTGGTAGAGAACGAGCGTGCCAAGATCCTGTGGGACTTCCAAATCCAGACTGATAAAATGGTAATGGTGAACCAATGGTGTGTGTGTGTGTATTATGTCTGAGAAAAAATCTGAATGACTGCTCACAGTCATTCTAGTAGGAGTAGTATCCTGGTCTTTCTCGCGTATATCAGCGACTTGATAATTCATGGCTCTGGAATGTTGGTTCTTCTTAAAATGGTGTGAACACAAGCCCATTAAAGAGAGTCTCTGGAACGGTGTAAACGGCTCAATTGTGGTGTTACATTTGTATAATCACTAATCCAAGAAATAAATGAAGTGATATAAGGAGCTCACCACTGTGTCCAGGCCCAGCATGAGAAGCATGATGAAGAAACAGACGGACCACAGCTGTGGCACAGGCATCATGGCTAAAGCCTGAGGAAACGCCATGAAGGCCAGCCCAGGACCTGCAAGAATATCTCATATTAAAGGTTTCCACACTGCACATGTGATATAGATCTAATAAAAGTCAAACCTGAGTCCACCACCACGTCGATGGACACTCCTTGTGCATATGCCATGAATCCCAGAGTGGAGAAGACTACAAAACCAGCCACAAAACTGGTGCCACTGTTCAGGGCACATAACCACAGACTGTCCCTGCAATGTAGTGGGGCAAGAAAACAATGGCGCAGTGTAAAAAAATGCTCAATAATGCAACAAGTTCTTAATAAGCCTGTTTGACCTGAACACATATGGAACTATGTATGGGTTTGACTTACTTGTAGCAGTTGTTTTTCACTTTGTTGAAGCTGCTCAGTGTGATTAAGGCACCAGATGCCACAGCATATGAGAACATGACTTGAGAACAAGCGTCCAACCAAACCTGGAGAGATGTATATGTAGTCAGCAAAAGTAGGTAATGTATTTTATAAAATATATTACTGTATGTTCTTTACAACATCTGGACTGAGGCACCTGATTTAAATTGTAAATTGTAAAAGAACTAAACACTCTGTTTATTCAGAACTGCTGCAATATTTTGAATTAATTCCCAGTGTGCTGCAGCTTTTAAGTCTACTGAGTGTTAATAATCTGGAGCATTAACAGAGAACAACAGAGAACAAACAATAAGGAAAAAGGAAGCAGAAACACACTTTCACACAAACAGCTGGAACAATGCAAATGAATCATAATGAAAAGCAGCATATATATGATATGAGCAGCATTTTATTTTTGCAAACTTTAAAAATGCTGGCAAGAAACGCATTTTCCCTTCTAATTGCTAAAAGTTTAGCAACTGCTCATTTTGGTTTATTCCACAACACAAGGGCTGCCACAATTTCTTAAAGATACACGGCATAACTTTGTTGGCCACACGGGCTACCTAGAGTTTGTAGTCTTTTAGTACATTTTGCTTTGCAAGATGGCGGTGCACTTATGATGCTGTTTTTACATTACGAAGAGAGAAGAGAATATTATTTTCTTCTCTCTATGTTATGTATATGTCAAATTGTTTGTTTTTATGTTGAATATTTTCATTGTTCCAGATGTAGTAGCTGCTTTTATGAGAAGTTATGTTTTCAGATCAGCTTCCAGCAAAGTAATCCCTGTTTGTGGAAGTTAGAGTTTACAGAGTTTAGAGTTTATTTGGTATTTTCCTCTGGTTAATAATTACATTTTAATAAGAAATTGATTGTGTTCTTTATCTTTATTTAGTCTACAAAACCAGTTTATTTTATAGTATTATTTATGTTTTCAAAGCTCAGTGCTGGTCAGTGTTCGTTCTGAAACAGTGGCCTTTGTTTCTCAAAATGGAATGAATTGGATTTTTTTTTTGCATGTTACAGTAGATATTTCGATTGGCAGAGAAATATGTATATTCCTTGAGATTCGTTCAGTTTTAGAAAGCAACTCTCTACTGCAAATCTCTTATCAACAAGATGTAAAATTTTCTTGTTTCTTGATTAATTATGGGCTATTAGATTACAACGGTTTGTTTGGCTACCAACCAAGACAATTCCAAAGTAAGTGACAGTATTTTTAACAAGAATACAATGTACTTCTTGGAGATCACAGTGCTTAATTGGCATTAATACAGACTGACTCATATCATTTTTAAACCTGATAATTTTCTTAATTGGGACTATATTTACTCCTCAAGTTATGTTTACATTATTATATTTCTTGTGTTAGAGGTATGAAAACTAATACTGATCTGCCAGTTTTTCCCTTTGCCGTACTTTTGAATTTATCAAATGTTACGTAGCACACCTGGTTAGCTCATACCCATTTAATTTTTGTTGCAGTTTAACGGTGGTGGTGGAGGAGGTGCTAATCCTGCATGAATGAGCAAAGACAAGAGTGCCTGTTTATTGTATCCTACCCTACACCATTCACTAGCTGTCTAGCCTTGAAAGGAAAGGAAGCACACTCATAGCAAGGACAGCATAGTCTCAAAGGCCTATTACTTAACTTCTGACCCACAAAAATAAAGCCTTAAAGTCATGTGAGATAATTCTTTGGCATGAAATAGGGGAAAAAGCCTCCTCTCAGAGTCTGAGGCTTTCCCCTATTGGAAACCTGAAAGGGTTGGCCACTCACTTCAGTTGTCACATGACCACTGTCGCATCAGGCAGTAAGACAGGAAAGAGGAAAAAACATGACAAATATTTCTCAGTTTTAGCGATATTTGTCATCACTAAATTTTCAAAAGACAGAACACAAAAGCGAGACAAAAATATTTCAGAAATGAACTTTGGGCTGGATTGCACTTGTTGGAAAAGTTACGAGAACAGATGCAAACAGAGAACCTCAAATGGTAAGTGTTGTTGTTTTCTCCTGATGAATCACTTGTTTCTGTGGTTTATTTAGTCCTGTAATAAGCTACAGCTAAAATATGGCTTGCTTGGAACCTCGACTGAGGAGCTACCAAAAATTGTACCTGGTAACAAGTCTCTCTGCAGAGGATCCTCACCTGTAGGTCAGCCAGTCTAGACAGCTCTGGGTACAGGTAGAAGAGCAAACCCTCCCAGGCTCCAGGCAGCGTAAGCCCCCGGACCAGCAGCACAGCCAGCATCACATAGGGGAATACAGCAGTGAAGTAGACTACACACTTAAAAATGCTGGGTTAAACATAACCCAATTTCTAACCCAGTGCTGGGTCAAATATGGACCGAACCAACGCTGGGTTAGTTTTAACTTTTCGGTTGGGTTACATGTTTGACCCAGCATGTTGGGTTATGTTTTCTACCCAATTGTGGGTAGAAATTAACTAATTAGTTGGGTTAAAACTACTAAATGCTGGGTTGAATTCTATTTTTTTTTTTTTCAATTTACTTCTGTTTTAAAATAATCAATTTATATTATTTAATTTATATATCTTTATTTATATTAATTTATAGGCATAATAAAAATTATCACAAATAAATTATCACAGTGTCGCTCTTGTTGTTTTATTTGAATAAAAACATACAAAACACACTTTTTAAACACTGAAAAACAATAATAAAATGTATATAAAATATAATAAATCATCAAATATATAAATCATAAAATCACAGACAACTGGGCTCTCAGTAACTTGACCGCATTGGATTCCCTTCCAGGAATCTCAAAAACTACAGTCTGAACAAACTCCCAGATTTGTCCACACAATTTTGGGTAGCAAATATCAAAAACATAATAGGCCTTGAAACACCCATCAACAGCCCCTACAAGTGATGGGTACTCCATTGAAGTCCCATTCAAAATGACAAACGCTTGGGAGCACCTTTCCTCTTCCCCCAGCATAAGCACAAACGGATAGTCCGCTGGAGCCTTGAGGAGGTACTCAACAATGTTGGTTCCAACCTGAAGGAAGGAGAAAAGGAGATTATTAGGTTTGTTGTTAAGAAGACGAGGAAAAAAAATACAAATGTATGCTGCCTGGAGACTCCTAAGGAGCTGTTGTGCAGTGTATTGAAAGTAAAGTAAAAGTATTGACGGTAAGTAAGCTAACACAGTAGCAGCGATGCTTCTCTGTGTCTGAGCTGCAGAGCACGGCACTTGTTGACAGTGCAGGAGAGAGGGGCAGGAGGAGTGTGGAGGAGCACTTCCTGGAGAGGAGTGGTTTATTTCACATATTGACGTCATTGCGTGAAACAGCTCGTTGAAAGGACTGTAGCTCAAACTAAATAAATTACTCAAACATGCGCGAATGAAACAAAACACAACTTTGGGTATGTGTTTGAGGTAGAAACAACGTTATAACATGGTTAAAAGCTCAGAAAAGTCGATTTAGCATAATATGGGACCTTTAATGTGTAGCTGCCTCTTTCTCAGGGGCTCAAAAGCAAGTGGACAGATGATCCATCTGTCCTTCTATGTTTCAATCCTGAAGACCATCTCTGATCCCTCCACCAACAAATAATAGTACATTGGAGCATAATAAATTTCTTGACTCACTGGCTGGATGTCAATAAAGGCTTTCCTTGTTTCCAGGCTGCTGGGACGGTAGACCCTCTTCCCATCTTTGTATGGGGGTGTTGGGAGCAGCACTGGAAGAAGTAATAATGCCATGTCTGCTTGTGCATCTGCAAAATAAAATTGTATTTTTAAATTTAGGCATTTTTAAATTTGTGGTTGGACAATAAAGATAATGTAACATAATTTCACAGATAATTTAATTAAATGCCTAAAGTAATAATGATACTTTTTAAAAGATGGTCAAAAAACTATAAAGGCAAATGTAACAAGATATTGTGCATAATGAATGAAATTAAGTCACAGTCCATCATTCCATCGCTTTCATTGTCCATACATTCAGCTTCACAGTAAGCTGAATGGTAATGATTGCTGGTAGCGTTTATGTAAGCAGCCCTTGTTCAGATCCATAGGTTATTTGCTACAAAAGTTCTTAGATGTTGTTAGGTGTGTGTTAAGAGGATAGATAAACATACCTGCTGAAAGTGAATCTATATTGCTAAGGAATTTTTGAGCAGTCATCTCCCTCTTGCCCATCTCTATTATCTTGGCTGAGAAATTGCAATTCCATGTTTCCGTGAGCCTCCCGGCAATTTCAGGATGCAACACTGAGAAGTCCTGGGTAATCTTAGCATAGGAAAAAATAGGAAAAATGATACACTTCATTTGAGCCAAATCAAGTCAATCATATGAATCAAAAGCAGGGCTGCAAAGTTATAATAAATATTGTCAAGGTTTATTAGAATTTCACTATTCTAAGGTTGTGATGCCCTGAGCCTTGGGCTCTGTCAACAGATAGACTCAGACACCTGTAGGATAACATGTCTGCAACCTGGAGCCTAATCAGCTGAATAACAACTGAATACCAACTCTTTGTTATCGTACTGTTTGCGTATTGACCTTCTATGAGTCACTATAAACTCTGACCAATGAAAGCATAGCCAGACTTGAATGTTCAATACTACTCTGTGTTGACTGTTCAACTGTCTCCGGGCCTGTATTTGATGGTAATAAACTTCTCCCACTTAAGACATCCAGACTCTCTTCAGTCCTTTTATGTGGTCCAATACTTTGAAGCTCTAAGGCAGTAACCCAATTCTCTTACACCCTCAAAATTTCTCTTTCAAGATAAAAACAGAGAATTTTACTGAAAGGCGAAAAGTTTGCAGCCCAGTATTCTGTGGCAAATATAGTTACCATTCCTGGTGTGTCCACTAAACGTGGAAACTCTGTTATAATCTGTTCAAGTGGCATTGTTCCATTGGCCCGGATCCACTGTGCTCTATGTACTGCTGTTTCCAGCATGTACTGTGCAATCTGGTTTGATGGCCAGATATTGTGCTTTAGCCATTCGGTGAGTTGTAACGCCCGGTCAGGCGTTATAGTTGGCTCTAGAATGAGACAAGAATAATATCGTTATATCGCACACCCCTAGATAACACTATTCATACATAAAATACAACGTGCTAGACATTTTGTGTATAAATGCAAGAGTTATAGAAGAGAATGTTGTTATACCTGGCAAAGTTATTTTGTTTGTTTCTGTCACTTGTGGTGTTGAATTAGGTTGTCTGCCACGACGCAGCCTTTTCCGCACATTGCGGAGGCGTTCTTCCAAAAAGCCTGTGGCAGGTCTATGTTTTCTGCCAGGAGTGAACCACGCATCCTTAAAGAAAATGCAGAGAAAACAAACACATACAGTAGAAGTTTGGACACACCTTCCCGTTCAGCTCTAATAGGACATTCTTAAACTTTTCAAACCAAAAACGACCTCAGAAAATATTTGACTTATACAGTATCATCTTTCAAGGGCTAAAATGACCATTCCAATAAAAATGTACTAAATCAGGACTAAAACTGGAATAAACCAGGACCAAAACAAATTTAAACCAGGACTAAACAATGATCTACACAAATTACATTTCCAAAGCTGAACTAAAATATAAATAAAACTGGGTTTAAATTAAAATGAAATCAGAGACTGCCGAGTACCCTCAGAAGAAGTCTGTGTAACCACCAGCGGGACCTGAACCACAGTTTAAGCAGGGTTACTGCAGGGTTCAGCAAGTTGAATTTAAGACTGTTTAAGACTTTTTAAAGACCACTGTAAGTGAAAATTAAGGCCTTGTTAACATGCACAATGTGTACAAATACACATATATTTGAAATATATTTAGACAATATTGCAATACTCTTTCTATTTCCCAGTATTTTGTTCTTGAAGCCAGTCAATTGTTTAGATATGAACTTCAGGTTTCTAAGCTAAAGACCTGTTTAGATTTTTGTAGTCAAGCTCCTCAATAAGTAATTTCCATTGATAATAGAAACAATAATAAAGCATGGGGATGTGTGGTTAATAACTTACATAGCCTGTACCATGGCAGTCCTTCAAGAATGGCAATTGATCCACAACAGACAGCGCCAAACCAGCTTTTGTACCAGAGGTTGGACTATTAAACAACAACAAAACACATTTTTTTTATATGTTTTTATGTATCTTTTCTAAAATATGAACAAAAATCTTAATATTATAATTATTATTATTATTATTATTATTACATAAGGAGGTAGACACAGCACACATAGTTGGATAACTACAACATGAAAGGGTAAGTGTCATCCCCCTGTAGTTGGAACACACCCTCAGGCCCCCTTCTTCAAAACAGAGACCATCCTGCTCTGCCAGTCCAGAGGTACTGTCCCCGACCGCCATGCGATGTTGCAGAGCATGTCAACCAAGCATGTCCCTCAACATCCAGAGACTTGAGGTACTCAGGGCAGATCTCATCCACGTGCCACCAAGGAGATTTTTGACCTCAGTGACTTCGGCTTGGCTGATGGATGACTCCACCTCTGAGTCCCCAGCCTCTGCTTCCTCAACAGAAGGCATGTCGGTGGGATTGGGACAAAGTATCCCTTCCACCGCCCGACAACATCCCCAGTCGAGGTCACAGCTCTCCACCTCTACTGTAAACAGTGTCGGTGAAGCACTGCTTCCCCCTCCTGAGGCGGCAGATGGTTTGTCAGAATTTCTCTGAGGCCAACCGATAGTCCTCCTCCATTGCCTCCTTGAACTCTTCCCAGACCCAAGTTTTTACCTCCACTTGGGTGACAGCATGCCAAAAAACAACATCAGTAAAATAATTAATCGGTGTGTGTAAAATACTTACTTTTCCCCAAAGCGCTTTATTAAATGAGAAACAAGAATTTGGACCATCAAGTGTCTCTCTTTAATCGAAATTTGACGATTTTTATTGAGATTGGCCACCAAGACTTTTCCTTCTTCAACTTCATTAAGAATCTCTCGAATATTCTAGAAAAAATTTGAATAATTTAAAAAAGAAAAAAATATGAATGTAGACAACAGATAAAGTACAAAAAACTTGTTAACAAGCTTTTTATTAGCTAAAAAGAAATTAGAGGAAAAGATAAAAAACCTTCCCTTTTAAAATTTTACTTACAAATGCTGAACTTTGTTCAAAAATGTCAGAAGAAGCAGGTGTGCAAACCGCTGGCTCAGCGGGTTGTGGACTTGAATCCTTAAAAGTATAGGAATATGATTAATCATCATGGTCAGACCTAGACATGATGTAAATTGGTTCATGAATCAATATTTTCTGATACACACAAACATTTTCCTTTATGTCTATATGTATGCAGTAGGAGACCAAAAAATTCAACATGAATGATTCTCACAAACATGTAGACAATAACACTATTTTATACTGTACATGCCAAGCAGATTGGCCTATGGTCACCACAATGTAACTCCTAGTCTATGTACAATATATGTAAAAACAATTCTTGTGTTGCATTACTTAATACAATGAATGTTCTCTGATAATAAAAAATACCTGTGATGGTTTTATTAAAACATGCTTTTATGTGCATTTTCTTAATATTCCAACACTCATTTGATCCAAAAGTGTTTTCTATTGTGGTATACTTACAAGATGTAGTGTGCAAGTCACGATCAAGATGATACCTCACTATACAGCATTAATTCCAAATATAAGTTGCAATTAGGTAGTACTAGACCATAGCCAAAACAAAAGTAGTAATAAAGGCCACTATTGGAAACTATATACAGTATGTAACATGAACAATTATATGTTCAAAACAGTCTATATCTCAAAGATATGTAACGGTAATTGTCATTCTCTTTGTGGGACCTTACAACATGGAGAGGGTGAAAGTCAGCAATGAAATCAATATCAACTGCCTCCATTGTTGATGTGGCTAACACAGTGAAAGCAAAGAAATGCCTTTCGAAGCCTGTTGTTTCCCATTTTTTTACAATAAGTTTGACTTTTGACTTAATCACCACAATGCTCTGAATTGTTCCAAACTGAGGATCCCCGTCAGCAGAATGAGACAAAAAAAGAGTCATCCCTGGCCTATAGTTAGTACCCTTATGCTTAACCCAAGCTGCCAAATAAACCTCTGTAAATGCAGGAATTCCCTCAAAGCTTCTTTTCACCATTTCAAAATGCTCCATGGTACCAAGGAATGTTGTACATCCTGGACCAACTTCAAAGTCATGGGTG
The DNA here is from genome assembly GCA_036850595.1 of Rhyacichthys aspro. Classification (NCBI taxonomy): domain Eukaryota; kingdom Metazoa; phylum Chordata; class Actinopteri; order Gobiiformes; family Rhyacichthyidae; genus Rhyacichthys; species Rhyacichthys aspro. Next base: position 19,106 of record JAWCTZ010000122.1, on the reverse strand, counting down.
AACATCTGACCAGACAGCAGGATGTAGCACATCATGATCTGATGCCTGAAAGCCTGGGTTTTACAAATATTCCGAAAATTGCAGTTTATGTGGCTTACCCGTTTGAAAAAACCATGTTTTGCTTCAAAACGCATGGCCCAGAAGTGAACTACAGGACCAAGTTTCCTGATGGCTCCAGGATAATGAAGCATGAAATGATGTTTGGGCTTCAGGTGTCTGTCAGGGTACAACTCTAAAAAAAGACAATGGTGCTCTTGAATCAGATATCCTAAAAAGGTGACTGCCCCTTGTGTCAGTTCTGGGGAAAATATCAATTCCATACAGCTAAGCAACAAAAGGAGCAGTTGCCAGTGCTGGTTTTCCTGTGGAACCAAATCCCTATCATGAGGGCAGCAGTCTTAGCAAACACCATGTTTGTGTTGCTGTTTGTCTGAGGGACCCATCAGGATTTTTTAAGTCCTGGGGTTTAATGACAGAGGGCTTGTTGTGGCTATCACAAAACCCATAATCAAAACTTGCAAGTCTGTAGTTCAGTTGCTCTAGTGAGATGACTTTCTTCTCAATCAATGAATTGAGCACGAGCTTCATTTCATAACCACCAATTCCCTCAAGGATGTCATGCATGACATCGGGTGCTACATTGTCAGTTACATGATAGAATTCCAACTTGTTGAGGGAACACTCTCTTTTGATTCCAGTTTCACTTGGTTTGTTAAGGAGAGAGTCTGAGTGGTAGTTTACTTTATTTCGCATACATGAAGGATCCTCCGAATTCTGTACCCTCAAAACCTCTTTGTGTACCCGACACCATCGGCACACACTATTTCCTGCAAAGCTTTCTGTGTAACCCAGCATACCGTTGAGTCCAAGGTTATCTCCACAGACTTGTGCCACTCCTGCCTTAATTGTGCCTTTGAAATGTTTAGTTTCAATCTGAATGCCATACACTTGTCCCGAATCTCACTTACAATTGGCTCTAGGACAGCATTCATTCCATACGTTTTAACATCTTCAGTTTTGTACACTGCCAACAAAAAGTGGGACTTAAGGCTTGATAGATACTCTGGTGGCAAGCACTTAATGGTAAAATAGATAAAGCCAAGCTTGTGGATAGAGGTTTTTGAGCCAAGTGGATTCACCATCTCACAGTCATCACTGTAAAGTACCAGTGGAATAGAGAACTCTCTAGAAAATAGTTGATTACTAGCAAAGGCTGTGCCATCTTTAAAATCCTGAAGAGCTGTGGATTCATGTTTTTGCCACTCTAAAATTTTCTCCATTGTTCCTGGACTTTCTAAGATAACCTTCAACATTGGTTTCAGAGGAACATACTGGAAGGTGTCTCGAATAGCCACTTGTTTCACAGTCCCCATTTCTCGATTGGTTTCCTGTACATAGGAGAAGCCAGGCAAAGGTACTGCCTCTGGCTGTATAAAGTACCCAGACTGAGAGAAATACTTCATTTGTTTGTACTCTGATTCAAAGCCTTGAAATGGTTCAGCAGCAATTTTAAAGTTTTCTATCAGTTCCTGGCCTCTTGGTGTGTTAAGGTGGTCTATCGCTGTTAAAAAGGAGACTGTTTTATGCTTTAGATTACCAACTATATCTCTGATTAGATTGGATGTGTTTTCTACAACATTCCTAATTCCACTGAATGTCTGTGAGGAGTTAGATTTCAACCTAGCTATGAAGAGTGCAACTCTGTCTCTTATTGTTTCTTCTTCAAGTTCATCCCACTCCTCCACCGAATTGTCAGTGCATTCTACTGGACAAAGCATATTGCATTGTTGGTCTGCTGAGCTGTCCCCAAGTTCAGCTGAAACACATTCCTCTGTTCCGCTGTCAAACTCAATAGCATGGCTCAGAAGGTGTCTCCTAAATGACCTTATGTGATTGAATGAGCGACAGCATGCACCTTGAGCACACTGAAAATATGTTGATGTAGAATAGATGTTGTGTATTATTCTCAGATGAGCAAAAAACTGTCTTATGTTGTCTCCTAAAGATCTTCTACATTTGTAGCACACATAACCCATTTTGCTTAAAACTATGTATCTAGCATACCTCATGCAACTTTTTAAATTGAAGTTGGAATTTCAGACGTGGCCCAATTTGAGGTATCAGCTTGGCAAGGCTGTCTCCATCCAGGAGAAAGAAGGAGTCCCTGTCAATTTTCTCACCTGTAAAATATAACACAGACATGTTTTTATATTTTGTAGTGTTAGATGTTACCATGAACCTAGTAGATACTGAATCAGAATATTTTAGCTGAATAATAAACATTCTGATTATTAGCAGGTTCCATATGTATACAGTGGGGCAAAAAAGTATTTAGTCAGCCACCAATTGTGCAAGTTCTCGCACTTAAAAAGATGAAAGAGGCCTGTAATTTTCATCAGAGGTACACTTCAACTATGAGAGACATAATGAGAAAAAAAAAAATCATGAAAATCACTGAAAAACATGAAAAACACATCTGATTTTTTAAGAATTTATTTGCAAATTATGGTGAAAAATAAGTATTTGGTCAATAACATAACAACACATAATTAATTCATTAAAAATCCTACAATGTGATTTCCTGGATTCTTTCCCCCTATTCTGTCTTGTCAGAGTTGAAGTGTACCTATGATGAAAATTACAGGCTTCTCTCATCTTTTTAAGTGGGAGAACTTGCACAATTGGTGGCTGACTAAATACTTTTTTGCCCCACTGTATACATAGACTGCAACATGTTCATCAGTTATAGCTGTTTGTTACTTAGATAATAGTAACGAAACATTATACATAATGCTTACACACAAGATATAATATTCCACACTGAAACATGCCATTTATATATTTCCTCAGGCGGATGAAACTGATGCATGCTGGTTTGATTATCTTTGGTTATCACTTACCTTAAGGATCACATCCAACTGAAGCCAGTATGATAACATACTTTAAGATAAGATTACATACCTTCAAATATCGGGATAAGGTCCTCCAGTTTCCACTCAACAAGCTTTTGTTTAACAAACTCATCCATCTATCAAAAACAAAAAACCCACACACACTTTTAGTAGAGCCATGAGTTGTTAATGTAATAAATACAAGAATTAATGTAATATAAATGCAAACATCACCATTAGGTATGCCCTTGTTTAATGTATTAACGCTTTGGCACTATGTGAAACTACAGTAGAACTCCGAACGTTGGGAAGAGAAATACTTGCCTTTGTTTTTATTCCGCTAGTTGTTCTATCATTACCGTGTAGTTAGTGTACCCCGTTCCATTTACTGGCACTATAACGCGGCCCGTTAGTTTAATTAAGTTCACCGATGCATTCCCTTTCAGACCAAGCTGTCATCACAAGCGCATCAAAGTTTTTATTCAGTCTATTTAGGGAAGTGAGAAAGAGCGAACCCTGCAGAAGTGATGATGATTGGGTAAGGAAGAGGTAGACTGTTTACGTCATAGTAAGGGTAGCCAACCAGAGGCAAATTGGGCAGGCGCAAACAGTTTCCTGACATTTTATTGGTTTACCGGAAACACGCGGTTTTCTATCAAAACAAGTGAAAGCTAACGCTGTACTACTCGTCATACGAGTTGATTATCCATCCGGCGACTCTTAGATGGAAATTTATACCGGTGACGACAAAAGTGGAGGTGAAGAAGTTGGAAATGTGTTTATGGATTTTACAGAGCTGAGCCAGGCGACTACTGCTGGATGTAGCCTGTATATGACAACCTGACAGGAGGACGAGTCCGATAACGCGGTGAGTGAGTGCACTGTTTTTGTTAGCGTTTAAGCTCTGGTTGTGAGTGTACAAGCGGAGTCATTTACGTATTTGTTATCTTCTGGTATGAGTCACCAACGTGCGTTTTTTGATATTGTTTGGCCATTGACTGCTGCACAAATGTTGTCTCTTTTACTTGAATGTATCGCTGAACTTTTGCCGTGCATTGTTGTAGCTGTACTGTTGACTTGAGCTGTTTTGTGTCGGTGGTGGTGGTGCTGAGTGCTCCGGTATTTAGGATATAACTAACTCCGGTGACGTAGCCTGCATTTGGTTGTTAAATAAGGTTCCTTTATGCTCGAATACATCAGCGGTAGCATATGTGTGTTTACGCACAGTTTTTGTAGATACGCCTTTATTAGGCTAACGTTAAGCTATATTTATTATAAAATCATTATCGGCTGTAGCGCGGAAGATAAAAAAAGACTCGCAGACGAAACCAAACACCGGCTCCCATAGTTCGGTTAAAATAGCCAGCTAGTTCACGACCCACCCATCACTTATTTACTGCCGATAATAAAACTTGATGGCTAGCTAGCACTAGGACTACCAGGATTCTAAAACTACTAGAACTCCCGCTGCCGTCATTTTGACGGTTAGCATTGTGGCCATTTGACTGCAGTAGGCTTATTATAAAACGGGCTAAAAGCTTACTTTTACATATATATTATTATTAGGGCTTCTTTCACAGGTAAATTTCTTCTAAAAGCAGCCCTTTTTAGCAATATAGCTTTTTTTGGGATAGCGTAACCTCTAGTTGCTGATGTTGGTTGCTAGGCAACGGTGGCGCCACTAGCGATCCGCAGGAAAAAAAATGACATGTAATTAATAGGGCCGTTAAATCATTCACTTCTCTTTTTATTTTATTAAATTGAAATATCCGCATAGAAATATAGCACATACATAAACAGGAAAAGTCAAGATGCTGGGAACATTAAAGATCTATGTAACCCGAGTAATTAGACGTTAAAATTGGAAAACCGTCAAAATAACGGCCCTGGGAGTTCTAGTTTAATGCCCTATAGGCGGGAAAGTTTGAGGAGCGGACTAGACAAAACAGTAAAAATTACAACATTTTTGTACCACTATATGAATTCTATACTAACAAAGACAACATTTAACCAACCTATCTATGTTAAACTCACGGGTCAAACATTTTTTTTCACGACAGTAGCGTAGCTAGCTTGTTCCCTGTTACAAAGTCCCCTGAAGTTAGCTAAATTTCAAAACCTTTGAAGAAATTAAAATGTATAATTACAATATTCACCATAAAAACTATTCAAAGTTGAATGTTGTAAAGTTTAACCATCTCACCTGCTAGCTGGAAAATCTCAAAGTAAATGTCAGTCTGCTCTGTGAAAATGGCGGCGCTGGAACAAAGATGACAGGACTCTTGTAGTAAAGCCAACCCCCAACCCAGCTGGTTGGGTTATTCATTCTAACCCAATTTTTGGTCAAAATAACCCAACCTGTGACCCAGCAGCCTCAACCCAACAAATGGGTTACTAAAATAACCCAGCATTTTTTAGTGTGTACCTGAAAGGACAGCATGGCTGTGGTTAAAGCTCTAATCATGGCTGTCCCTGACAAGCAATTCACTAATTGTGGCAAAAATTTTAATCGTGTCTCTGTATTTGTCAACATCAACTTGTGTGCTTTTTGTTGTTTTGATTATAGTAATTTACATGGTGTGTTCCCCTCCTTGAACCGCCACCTTAACATGGTGGAGGGGTTTGTGTACCCGAATGATCCTAGGAGCTATGTTGTCCGGGGCTACATGCCCCTGGTAGGGTCTCCCAAGGCAAACAGGTCCTAGGTGACGGGTCATGGGAGTTTGCCCAACCAGTCCACATGTGTTTTTTGGATCTGGAGAAGGCATTCGACCGTGTCCCCCGCGGCATCCTGTGGGGGGTGCTCTGGGAGTATGGGGTCCGGGGCCCTCTGCTGAGGGCTGTCCGGTCCTTGTATGACCGGAGCAGGAGTTTGGTCCGCATTGCCGGCAGTAAGTCAGACCTGTTCCCGGTGCATGTTGGACTCCGCCAGGGCTGCCCTATGTCACCGGTCCTGTTCATAATTTTATGGACAGGATTTCTAGGCGCAGTCAGGGGTCGGAGGGGGTCCGGTTTGGGCACCTCGGGATCTCATCTCTGCTTTTTGCGGATGATGTGGTCCTGTTGGCTCCATCAGACCAGGACCTTCAGCGTGCACTGGGACGGTTTGCAGCTGAGTGTGAAGGGGCTGGGATGAGAATCAGCACCTCCAAGTCCGAGGCCATGGTTCTCAGCCGGAAAAGGGTGGCTTGCCCCCTTCAGGTCGGTGGAGAGTTCCTGCCTCAAGTGGAGGAGTTCAAGTATCTTGGGGTCTTGTTCACGAATGAGGGAAGGATAGAACGGGAGATTGACAGATGGATCGGTGCAGCTTCTGCAGTCATGCGGTTGTTGTACCGGTCTGTCGTGGTGAAGAAAGCTGAGCTGTAAGGCAAGGCTCTCGATTTACCGGTCAATCTACGTTCCTACTCTCACCTATGGTCATGAGCTTTGGGTCATGACCGAAAGGACAAGATCCCGGATACAAGCGGCCGAAATGAGTTTCCTCCGCAGGGTGGCTGGACGCTCCCTTAGAGATAGGGTGAGGAGTTCAGTCACCTCCACATTGAGAGGAGCCAGCTGAGGTAGCTCAGGCATCTGTTCCGGCTGCCTCCTGGACGCCTTCCTGGGGAGGTGTTCCGGGCATGTCCCAATGGGAGGAGGCCCCGGGGCAGACCTAGGACACGCTGGAGGGACTATGTCTCTTGGCTGGCCTGGAAACGCCTCGGTATCCCCCCAGAGGAGCTGGAAGAAGTGTCTGGGGAGAGGGAAGTCTGGGCTTCTCTACTTAGACTGCTGCCCCCGTGACCCGGCCCCGGATAAGCAGAAGAAGATGGATGGATGCATGGCATGGCGTGTTTTGTTTTGTTGTACTTTTGCATTTTGTAAATCAATATTCATACACTAACATAAAAAGGCAATTCCAATTTTAAAGAGAAATGTATCAAATAAATTATTTTTATATTTTGAAGTATTGTCTCTGCCTTTCACTACAACAAATTAGCCTAATTATTGGTCCTGGGCCTATCCCAGGTGGTGTTGCTGGTAACAACAATTTTAGTAAAACTCCCTCAGGTCACATACACATCACAATTTGTCTTTCACTGATGCTGCAAGTTCTTGGCCAGAGATTAATTGTAGCCAAAACACAGGCTGCTTTAGACAAAGAGAATACTCAGGACAGGACAGCTCATGCACTCACCTTCCCAGTTGAGCGCACTCCTTTCCAGATGCAAAAGTAGCAGGCCACCCAGCAGGCTAAGAGACACAGCAGCACCTCCCACTGCACCGGCCCCACCTGCTGGATCCCCTCGGACATGGACAGAACCCTTCTCCTGCAGACAGCACTCTGTCACCACTGTGCATTCACAGCACTGTCTGACTTTTACAGACATTACTCACTCCCAGAACTCAGACACCGAGGACTTAGACCAGTTTCCAGAGGTCAGGTTCAGCGTCAGGTTGTGAGCTGTAGTATGGTTCACAGTGGTCAGTTCTACACATCTATCTGTATAAACAAGGACAACAGTTGGCTTTCTCACAAATAAATCAGCCTTTAAACCTGTTTGGTGCAAAGTCTTTTTGACTTGAAGGATTAAAGTAATGAATACAACTAACATACAATATTTTTGTCCAGTTCTGTAATATTTAGATTTTGATGAACCCACAGAGAGGCTTTTGAGGACATCCGTAAAATTAGCAATTTACAGACATTTTGTTTTACACATTGTAGCACTACCAGGAGCTACAGGCTGCTCAACTTGTGGTATACATCAACTGTTGCCAGTTAATGAGCTTTGGATAATTCTTAAAAAAAAAAAAAAAGAATAGACTTTAACTTTCTATGTTATACATGCTGCTGCTCTTTTCTAAGGTCAAATACTCTAAATACTTTGCCTTGGTTCCAAAAAGTGTTTGTGAATGCTATGAATGCCTGGTGTAAGTCTGGTTTACTCTGGCCGTCTGCTTTGCCTTAAGGGCTCACCAATAAATTGGTATCTGGAGGAGACTGGGCAGGGTGTATTGGTGTGTGTGTGTGTGTGTGTGTGTGTGTGTGTGTGTGTGTGTGTGTGTGTGTGTGTGTGTGTGTGTGTGGTATTTTTAATTGAGTTTTTAGTGCTGTTATTGCTTCATAAGTGCTCTTTTTATTCAGGATGTATTTACACTAGGAAAGTGCATTGGTCAGCTTCTTTGGTCCGGATGGAATGTAGACTTTATTTTTTGGTTTGGTTCAGATCATATTGTCATTGCACTTTTTGCAAGGGGACAAAAATTTCTGAAGCATGCATGTGAAGATCGCTGCACCCATTGGCTAGAAATGACAGGGGCAGAGGAAAGCAAAGATACAAATGCTGAGGAAAACAATCTTGGAGGTCTTGTGTACTGCACTTGTAATCGGGATATTAATACAGCTACAAATTTGTGAAAATCATTGAATGTGAAGAGCAGCTAAATCAAAGTTACCACCATCACCACGTTCTACTTCTTGTTTTGTAATGGCGTGCTGCAAGATGGTTGCTAGTGAGAAGACATGCACGTTTTTCAACTTTAGCGTGGAATGTTCAGAAGACCGCTCGAAATCCTGCTCCTTCATCTTTTTGCTAAACATAGTAAATAGCGTTGTATTTTTGTGTGTTTTCTCTAGCAGCTGACTTCCGCAGCTGTTTATTTCTCATTATGCCTGGCTACGGTAGCTCATTAACTCCAAAAAGGCTGATGACGTTTGGAGATGGGCTGGATGAAGGCCGGTTGATAAGCGTTCATTCATTCATTCATTTTCTACCGCTTATCCCACTCATGGGGTCGTGGGTGGCTGGAGCCTATCCCAGCAGCTTTGGGACTTAGGCGGGGTACACCCTGGACAGTGGACAGTTTGTCACAGGGCTGACACTTAGAGACGTACATTGACAGACAACCATTCACTCTCACATTCATCCACTAGGGGCACTTTAGAGTCACCAATTCACCTATACATGCATGTCTTTGGGCGGTGGGAGGAAGCCGGAGTGCCTGGAGAGAACCCACGGTGACACGGGGAGGACATGCAGACTCAAATCAAAATGATTGAGACAGCAAACTAATTTTATCACGTGGTTTACTCAGTACAATCCAAATATATTATTACTTCTCCCTTTCTCTCACCACAGAATGTAAATTATGTTTAATATTTTTAATTCCTGGCCTGTGTTCCATGAGTTGTTACACGTGGCCCAGGGCAGAGTCCCTCTGAAGCAGTAGATGAGATACAGCAAGGCCCAGGCCAGAGCGATGATGTACATTCGACAGTACAGTTGGATCATCATAACAGAATAACCAGTGCCTAAGAGGAGAATGAGAACACACTTTTTTTTTTTTACTGTTTATCAGCGGGGCTTTGTCCAGACATTTCTTACCCTGTGACAAAGGGCAGAGTTTGGTCCAGCAGGTGATGGCTCCTTGTTGAGTGTACTGACCAATCACACTCTCCAACATGAACAGAGGCACTCCACACAGCAGAGCGAAGAAACAGTAAGGCACCAGAAACACACCTGCACACAGACAAAGTGACAGAGCCTTAGATTAAAAGGTTATTGGATTTGGCAAGTGCAAAAATAACTCTCTCTCTGAAAAGAAAAATGCAAAATACAACTTGTGTGTGCGTGTGTGTGTGTGTGCGTGTGTGTGTGTGCGTGTGTGTGCATGCGTGTGTGTGTGTGCATGTACCAATTGTCTAAGGCAATGTTTCACCTGCATTCAAAGATGGTGCTATGTTTCTTAAAGTTTTACTAACCAGTCTAAAAGAAAGAGCCTTTCGGCTTATCTCCATCACATGTTCACATGAGTAGCTTGGCAGTGTTTATGCCGGATGCCCTTCCTGACGCAGCCCTCTCCATTAAAGGGTGCACTACCTCTTCACCACAGAGGAGCTTTTACAAATCAGTCTGTCACGTTATAATTTAGCCCAAATCAAAATTGTATGTTGACTTGTGCATGTTGTCTGTGTTATCATTTCACTGTTGCAAAGAGACACTTGCATCCCAGTGGGTACCTACACAAAATGCCTGAAAAGTCATGTTTCTCCACAGGCATCTGACAAATCCATTCAAAACCATGAGTCTATGATGTCATGTGTGTTGATTCACTTCATTTGCCTGATATTGTGTGGAAACAGGGCCATAGACACATACAACTCATAAAGATCTTCAATTTATAGTTTTGCACGATTGTATAATATGGCTTGAAGATATGTATGCGTGGAAGACCAACAGATAGAACAAAACGTTCACAAATGTGTGTGTATTTGACTCTAAAGGGTAGCTTACCTCCTCCGTTCTTGTAGCACAGATAAGGAAACCTCCAGACGTTTCCCAGGCCCACCATGTTTCCAGCTGAGGCCAGGATATATTCTCTTTTTCTGCTCCACTGGTCTCTCTTCTGCACCTGCCTCTCCATGTTGTGTTCACTGCTCACAGCCTGATCCGGACTAACAGGTTACACCTCGTATATCTCATTTTTAATTTCTGCAAGAAGGCCCAAGGCTATGACTGAAGATGCATTAACATATCTAACTTAATCGGTTTGTGTTTTATGATAAAACTGAATAAGCATTAAGGAGCAACAGTTTACGAATGGGAGACTACAGAGCAATTTGAATGTTCTATCATCTTAATGTATCTTTATGCATACAAATGTTGACTAATTAGGATATTTCCATCTGGTAGAAGAAAAAAAAACATAAATTAAATGAGCTTATGTGTGTAATTTTCATTGACATGATTTTCATTCATTGCACCACGAGGCTGCGATCTTATGCAAGGTATTGGTAGGGTGTTCCCTATGTTGATGGAATTCTGAATCTGGAACAGATTTCAATAATCTCACCTCTCTTCAACCTAAATCACAGCAAAATAGTGGATCCATTGTGTTTCTACTCGCCTTGTCTTGTTTGACAAAACTCATAAAATTAAATGCTTGTCTTCATTGGATAATGATGTGTCCATCTTGACTCAGCTGTTGCCACAACTGTTTTGGAACTTTGGAGCTCTGAAACGCCCGATGTGAAAGAACTTTACTGAACTTACACCTGAAACTAGCTATTTATCCATAATAACCCATATTTACAGACTACTAGCATGTATTAACAATATTTATTTGCAAATGTGTAATTAGGGTTGTTCTGATTTCTGGGGTATTCTAGCTTTATTTTGCCGACCATTGTTAAATTATTTGTTGCTTCTTGGTTTGTGGAGTATATGGAGCATATAGCAGCGAATCTTGCAGTTAGCAATTGTTTATCTTATTAGCTTAGGAGTGGTTATTGTGGATTTAGGCAATGGCTTGTGCTTGTTAGTGTCAGACCTGCCAGCAAACCTGGTAGCACTGGTGTTGCCTCATCTGCCTCAGTGGTTGTTGCAGAGGGCGTCCTGCCAACATTAGGTGGATTAAAAAACCTGCCAGGTACTAGATAGTAGTGCATGTATGTCAGGAGTCTATTGGTATTGGGTCTGTTCATTTCTTGGCAAACTCACATTTGTGTTTGATTTTATTAAGTTGCTTGATTTTGTCAAAATTTATGATGATGGCCTCAATTTCCAAGACTAATCCTAAGACACGTTGTTTTATGTGGTGTCTGACCATGGGGTAGTTTAAATTCCCAAAACAAATTGCATGTCTCTGTTGAGCAACTATATCTCCAAGATTCATAAAGTAAGGCCCACAAAAACAACCACAAGTACTAATAGTAATAATTATTATTAACCTAGCTCTTTTAGGCTACTTTTTGTCTCCCACACTGCCACAAACTATGAAGTGGATTATTTATACAATTTCTTAAGGACAAGTTCCAACTACGGGCTCAAGTTGCACACCTGAAACAAGTGAGTACAAATGGATGCCTGGATTGTTATTTGTGTCTGGCCTGAAGAGGGTGAGAGCCGATGTGTATGTGGGTGAGGTTTTATGTTTCTTTATCAATAAATACCAATTTTCACCATTGTGTAGCCCAAATTAAAGTATTCAAAACAATAAATAGTGGATTATTAAAGTCTGCTATGCTAATGATTAAGTAGGGGCTTAGGAAACCCTGACAGAAACAGAATGTCTGAAAGATTAAATGAAGTATCTCCTAGTTATGTGGGAGTGGCATAGAAATTAAACTCTTAAACGGTTTCTCCTACAACCCTGTCCTGTTAGATCTTATTTTTTTTATAACTTTTCAGTTTACATTAGCAGATTATACAGCCTGGGGGGACTCAAACTGTTTTTGAGTCTAAAGATATCGTTAAGCCACTTTCTTTCTTTCCAGCTAATACTGAGGGCAACCTTCATACCCTGAGCCTGAGTAGAACCAATCAGTTTGTTACCCCTCTGCGTTCAACGCAAACAACACTTAATAAGGTAAAACCTATAAAACAGAAATAGAAACTTGGTTTAAAGATACAGTATACAGTGTCTAAGTCTAAATGCAGTGTTTATGAAAGAGCACGTTTACAAATCTTCCAAGTCTTTTTATTATGTAAATTAATACTAAACAATGAATAGCAACAATGGCAACATCCTTTTAAACCAGCAGAATGGTGTCCCTTTATGACCTTATTGATACCCTGTTTCAGGTCAGCTGCATAAAAACCATAGAAGGAATAACTGATGGAAGAAGTGTCTCCGTTTTGTCTTAACTCATCCATATCAGCACCACTGAGAAGCAATTGCAGCAACATAAACTGTTCTGATGTCACGGACAAATTGAACATGGTAGAACTCAACAGCAAGTTTGCTGTGAAAAGTTAGAATTCTCTTTGGGAGAGGATCATGATCATGATGAAACTAAAACACAGAGTTATATAGTTGCTAACTACACCAGACTTCATATTTAGCTAATTAAAAATTCTACACTCGCTTGTTCAAAGTCCTTTGATAACATACTCTCCCTGTGCAGATAGCGGCTAAATTCCACCGTGACCTAATCTAAACTTAGCATCTGCTCATTGATTGTCCCTGTGTTAGCGGTGCCTTCTGGCTGCTGCTCAATTTAAGGTAAATTTAATTTTTTTAATGAATATCTGCGTGCCAATAAGGGTTTTGTAGATGTATAGGAACCAATGTATCTGTCTGCGAGAGTGGAGGGAGGGCCAGTTCACCAGAGAATATAGTACACAGTGGTGGGTGTTAAATGAAGCCACTATGTCACCGTAATCAATATGGGAAGAATTGTCATTTTAACCAAGAGTTGTTTAGCAGAGTATGTAAATGAAGATTTGTTATGATAAAGAAAGCCAATTCTGGATTTGATCTTTGAGAGCAAAACATTTATGTGTGTTTCAAATGAGAGTGTATTGTCAAGCCAAATGCCAAGATACTTATAACAGTTAACAAATTGGATTTCAGAGCCACCCAGGGAGAAGATTTTAGTTGGATACTCAATCTGGGGCAGATTTTTGCTGAAAATCATACATTTTGTTTTGTTGGTATTAAAAACTAAATGAAGATGTGAAAAAGCGTGCTGAATATTATTGAAACTAGTCTGTAACATAGACAATGCAGTACTTAAAGATGAATTAAAAGCATAGAGAATTGTGTCATCAGCATAAAGATGTATATTGGAGTCACCTGCAGCAAATACAATATCATTAACATATAGATTAAAGGTCCCATATTATACTATTTTGAACTTTATACAGTGTATTTTGGATACATTTAGGTTACCATATCACGTTTTGCAACATGAAACACTCAATAATTATCTTATACAAGCGGTCTGAATGAGCTCTCATCATGAGTCCAAAGTGAACGGTCTGATTTGGGGCTGTCACTTTAAGGCTCAGCTCTTCCGTGTTGGCTCCGCCCACATTCCTGCCTGACGTCACGGTACCTCTACGAACTGCCGCTGGAAACAGACTGAAGTAAACACGGTACATCGAAGCAATAACTTTTTCAGCAATAGCTTTGAGATTAAATGAGCCGTATATCTTCGACCCAGAGTATGATTCTGAGTTCGAAGAACATGAGCAAACACAAAGACCTTGAAGGCTTCTACAAGACGTTTCTGCTTGGTAAATGAGAAACTATTTATTGTGTATGTTTCTATGGTGTAGCCTGTAGCATAGCGCGTGTTAACTGCTTCTGTTTATTGGTGCACATGTGGAAATGACCGTACAATGCCTACTGAAGTTGAGAATGTATGCTGCCAGGAGACTCCTAAGGAGCTGGTGTGCAGTGTATTGAAAGAACTATAATAAAGTAGCCTAGCAATATGTAGAGCTATGCAGTAATATTTGTGTAATAAAGTTTCAACTATTATGCCTGTCTTACCACGTTATGTAGTTTTCAAATAGACTATGGTGCACACCCATACTTACAGGCTTACAGCACAAGACTGCTGCTGTTATAATAAAATGCTATGAATGATAGCATTCCTGCAACCTTGTAGTAAAATGAAAACTACATGTAATTAGTTTTGTAAATGTAAATGCAGCTTTACATTACTGTAAATACTAATCATCATTTATCATTTTTAGGTTTTAAGGCGAATAAATCAGCTTCTTGCTCCTCCTCCGTGTATTACAGCACATCCTGGCCTGGAGGCCAACTGCTTAAACATATATACTCTTCAAAATATAAATAACATTTATCGTACAGACTATGGACCAGTTAGAAGAAGAACAGAAGAAGGTAAGTGCTAATTTAAAAGACTGGTGTAATTATAAAATCCACATAAATACAAATTATTTAGGTTTTGCTAAGGAGCATATCGCCAAACATCTTTGTCTCTTCTTCCAGGCGACTCAGGTTTGTTGCATGCAGGAGTTTTGTGAGCTGGTGCTGGGGATTTCTCGGAGCAAGCATCAGAGTGGTCATTCCCTCGTGTGTGCTCCTATTTGTAGTGGCAACAGCTGCTTGGACACCTGTGATAGAACAACAGCAGTGTGTCACATTTAAAGATGATTAAATGAGCTAAATCAACATGAAAAACAAACATTAGTATGTAACATTGAACATTTCTGTCTCCTGCTCTTCACCAAGTCTGGAAGAGGCACAGAAGTTTCAAATAATAAACTCCAACCACTTCTTCATGTTAATTTTTTGTGGGAGAAAAGAATGCAGCTAAAACTCCACAGCCGAATGTTGCTGACAGTAAGAGCTAACACAGTACGCAGCAATGCTTCTCTGTAAGTCTGAGCTGCAGAGCGCCACTTGTTGACAGTTCAGGAGAGAGGGGCTGGAGGAGTGTGGAGGAGCACTTCCTGGAGAGGAGTGGTTTATTTCACATATTGACGTCATTGCGTGAAACAGCTTGTTTAAGGACTGTAGCTCAAACTAAATAAATTACACAAACATGTGCTAATGAAACAAAACACAACTTTTGGTATGTGTTTGAGGTAGAAACAACGTGGGGGGGTGATGGATGTTGAGTTGAGAATAGTTTATATTGTGTGGGATTTTATAGAAAAAAAAAAAAGAGAGGAGAAAGAAGTCTGAACCCGGTCTTTTCCTTTTCCTTCTTCTTGTTACCTTTTGGGCGTGCGGGCTCAGTTTACAAGTACAGTGAATTTGATTTCAACCCAAGCACGCTTGTGTTTTCCTTCAAACTAGGCCTCAGTAAAGGCCAGCTGTCCCGCACTGCACGAGCTTTAAAGAGGCCAAAGCTGAAGGAGTCTGTGGCTTACGGCCATACCACCCTGAGAACGCCCGATCTCGTCTGATCTCGGAAGCTAAGCAGGGTCGGGCCTGGTTAGTACTTGGATGGGAGACCGCCTGGGAATACCAGGTGCTGTAAGCTTTTTCACTCTGGACCAGAAGAGGGTGCTGTTGATGCCCAAAGTCACTTCTTTGCTCCATAAATAACATTGAAAAAGGGCCTGCCTTTGTGAGGAAAATGAAATTGGCAAATGAATTGAGGGCACAGTGTCAAGTCTGTTTCACAGGTGTTTTTGATCAGTCTACGGTCACAGCTACTTCATTTCCTCAACGCACCGCTAACACTTTCTAGAGGCATAAAAACTAGACAAGTTGCCTTCATCAGGGATGAGAATGTTTTTGGTTTAAGCTGTTTTAAATGACCAAATGTATAATAATGTGTTTAAAAATGAGCAGCTCTAGTTTAGCGCTCGTATCTACTGTCTGTTGTGCTTTCCACACTTTACTCTGGCGTTGAGAGAATAAAGCTAATCTGATGTGGACTGGTAACATTAAAACTCCAGTACCTAATATATTTTTCATCTAGTTGACAAAAATGGTTGAGACCCCATATAGTATATTGCAAAAGCAATCGTTTTTGAAAAATCATGCTCTACGATGCCATCTGCTGCTTATTATAAGCAATTTTAAGAAATGAACACTCAATAGAGATAGGAGCAACTCCAACGCAGGGACGGGGAGTTCTTGGCCAATCACAAGCCTACTGACGCCCAGGGACTTAACAGAGAACCCCACTGGCTGTTGCTGTACAATGTCTTTGCCATGGTCTGCGCGTGCACAACTGGTAAACAGAGACAGCATGACGGCCGAAGTCTCAGAGGGCAAGGTAGCTATTCCTGCATCGGCTGTTACTGCATACACTGCTAAACATCATAAACAAAGGAAAACAGAAGGAGTAAAGAGACCAGAAAAGCGCAAATGGGACGATAAAAGAAATAAAACGCGAATAAATATTGGAACCGCATTCCAAAGATGGAGAGAACTACTCCACTGCATTGGTCTAAAATTTGACTCTGAGCTGGCTGCTTATCTTCTAGACTGGTAACTAACTTTCTATTCACTATATTTTTATTAGCATTGTGGTCCGTTTCTCTTGATTCGTTACGTTTTAAACGAATTGCAAACAGATGTAAGCTTTACGTTGTTGGGGCTTAGCCTTTGTTGCTAATGCTAATATTGCTAGCGCTGTAGTCTCCGGGACTTATCGCTCTTGAGACGTATAATTTCAATGCTCCACACGCTCAGCTTTCTCAGAGCTAGGTGTCCTCACCTACTAACACCAGTTTCCTAGTACTGTCATGATTTGTTTTGGGACAGGATTAGCGGTCTATAAACAGTGAGCATGTCCATCTCCAGTTGTGCACGCGTATAAGATGCGCACATGAATTCACGCACGAGACAGGGAAAAGCCTGGGAGGGGTTTGTGAGAGTGAGTAAGGAGCTAAGGGCGGGGCTTCCGTTTGAAACTCAACTGTCTCTGTCTCTCTCTCTTAGTTCTGAAAAAGACAATCAGGTACTGGAGCTTTAAGTTTGTGTAAAGCATTGCATGTGCACATTTTAGGTCTTCACGTTTGACCCGGCATGTCCCGCTCAAACTATAAATAGGCTAAAAGTGTGAGTCACTGTCGCTTACGGCCATACCACCCTGAGAACGCCCGATCTCGTCTGATCTCGGAAGCTAAGCAGGGTCGGGCCTGGTTAGTACTTGGATGGGAGACCGCCTGGGAATACCAGGTGCTGTAAGCTTTTTTACTCTGGACCAGAAGAGGGTGCTTTCTTCCGTCCTAGTTGTGTGCAAATGAGCAACATTGACTTTTTCCCAAACACAAGCGCTCGTGTCGGCCTGATTAATTGTGTTGGAGCCGACAGCTGTGCACAGTCAGTCCTCTGGCTTCACTGACACGACTCGTCGGCCTGTGTTTAAGCAAAAACAAAAATACAGAAAAGTTTGAAACCGAGCCACTGCTTTTCACTCTTCTTGTCTCTGTGTAACCTTTGGGAGCTCAGTTCAAAAGTTCAGCGAATGTGATTTCAACAAAAACCAGGCTCTCGTGGTTTCCCTTCAAACTGGGCCTCAGTAAAGGCCAGCTGTCCCGCACTGCACGAGCTTTAAAGAGGCCAAAGCTGAAGGAGTCTGTGGCTTACGGCCATACCACCCTGAGAACGCCCGATCTCGTCTGATCTCGGAAGCTAAGCAGGGTCGGGCCTGGTTAGTACTTGGATGGGAGACCGCCTGGGAATACCAGGTGCTGTAAGCTTTTTCACTCTGGACCAGAAGAGGGTGCTGTTGATGCCCAAAGTCACTTCTTTGCTCCATAAATAACATTGAAAAAGGGCCTGCCTTTGTGAGGAAAATGAAATTGGCAAATTAATTGAGGGCACAGTGTCAAGTCTGTTTCACAGGTGTTTTTGATCAGTCTACGGTCACAGCTACTTCATTTCCTCAACGCACCGCTAACACTTTCTAGAGGCATAAAACTAGACAAGTTGCCTTCATCAGGGATGAGAATGTTTTTTGTTTAAGCTGTTTTAAATGACCAAATGTATAATAATGTGTTTAAAAAATGAGCAGCTCTAGTTTAGCGCTCGTATCTACTGTCTGTGGATCAAACCTGGACTATCTAGGTCTGTTGTGCTTTCCACACTTTACTCTGGCGTTGAGAGAATAAAGCTAATCTGATGTGGACTGGTAACATTAAAACTCCAGTACCTAATATATTTTTCATCTAGTTGACAAAAATGGTTGAGACCCCATATAGTATATTGCAAAAGCAATCGTTTTTGAAAAATCATGCTCTACGATGCCATCTGCTGCTTATTATAAGCAATTTTAAGAAATGAACACTCAATAGAGATAGGAGCAACTCCAACGCAGGGACGGGGAGTTCTTGGCCAATCACAAGCCTACTGACGCCCAGGGACTTAACAGAGAACCCCACTGGCTGTTGCTGTACAATGTCTTTGCCATGGTCTGCGCGTGCACAACTGGTAAACAGAGACAGCATGACGGCCGAAGTCTCAGAGGGCAAGGTAGCTATTCCTGCATCGGCTGTTACTGCATACACTGCTAAACATCATAAACAAAGGAAAACAGAAGGAGTAAAGAGACCAGAAAAGCGCAAATGGGACGATAAAAGAAATAAAACGCGAATAAATATTGGAACCGCATTCCAAAGATGGAGAGAACTACTCCACTGCATTGGTCTAAAATTGGACTCTGAGCTGGCTGCTTATCTTCTAGACTGGTAACTAACTTTCTATTCACTATATTTTTATTAGCATTGTGGTCCGTTTCTCTTGATTCAGCATTTTAAACGAATTGCAAACAGATGTAAGCTTTACGTTGTTGGGGCTTAGCCTTTTGTTGCTAATGCTAATATTGCTAGCGCTGTAGTCTCCGGGACTTATCGCTCTTGAGACCCATAATTTCAATGCTCCACACGCTCAGCTTTCTCAGAGCTAGGTTTCCTCACCTACTAACACCAGTTTCCTAGTACTGTCATGATTTGTTTTGGGACAGGATTAGCGGTCTATAAACAGTGAGCATGTCCATCTCCAGTTGTGCAC